>JANHGC010002743.1:0-18949 GCA_027560395.1 Boaedon fuliginosus | reverse complement strand
TGCTGCAAAGCAAGATCCTTTGCTTCAGCCTGTCTGGATGTAGCTGGCTTGGAATTGTGTACTCCATAATATGACTACCAGCCCTCCCTTTGATTACTCTCTATGTGAGGGATCCCAGTTAGTCGTAGGAGACTCACTGCGTGTAGCATATTTGTTCACACAGAGAATAACTTTTGTCCACTGGAATCTGTCCCCAAAGTGCATTTTCATTATCATTGGAAACTTAATCAGATCAGTACATTAAAGGTAGCTATATGTGGTGGGATTCAAATTGTTTTATTACCAGTTCTGTGAGTGTGGCTTGGTGACTGTGGCTATACAGTTGGCCAATTAGAGGTGGCATTTGCCAATTCTCCAAACCAGTCAAAATGATCGCTACTGGTTCTCCTGAACCTGTTGGAACTGGCTGAATACCACCTCTGGGATTTGAATTGTGGGTCTCACATGGAATCTGTCAACCCCGACATGTCACAAAGCATTCTTTAAATCATGAAACTCTATCTAAGATTAATCATCATTCTGTGAGGACAGTTGAATTGGACTAAAAGGTGAGTTGTGTTCAGGGGCTATTGATGGGTTGAGATAACTTACTTTCATAACAATTTACCCTTCCTCCAACAATTCTTGATAGAGAGGTCTCTATCAGCCACTTTCCAAAGATGCTGAACGTAGGGCTTGATATCCCTGAAGCTTTTCACTGCTTGAAAGTGGGGTTACATGTAGACACATTTATAGCTGACTTCAGGGAAGGAATGAGTAAGTCATTAAGGGAAGATCACACTCTCCTGAGACGGAGGAAGATAGCATGAGGAAAGAAAACCTTAAAATTACTTTCAAAAACCCAATGAGGTCTAGTGGTTAAGATGCCAGTTTATATGCCAGGAGGCTTAAGTTCTAGTCATTCCTCAAAACTAGCTGGGTGACTTTAGGACACATTCTAACTCTCAGCCCAATCCACCCAGGGATATCCGCCGCGCAGCTGTTCTGTCAGAGTGCTTGCAGGACCGCACCGAAATTTCTGAATCGATTGCGCGCAGCGCGCTTTTGACAGGCATTCGGAAAGCGCGCCCACAAAGCGGGTAACCAGCGAACCGGTAGGAACCCACCCCTGGGCTGCTGTCTGCAATTACTACTTCAGTGAAGATACATCGAATTTCACTAGTCACTGCTTGTCAAAGAGAAACTGCTCTGTTCCTTGTAATACACCTTTTATTACCCTACTGTTTTCAGTGGATGGGAAACAGCAATATGAGGTGGAATTATTTTAGATTTTAGATGCAGAAGGAAATGCTTAAATCTTATTCACTGGAAGGGATATTCTGAATCAGAGAGGTTGTGGGAGGGGCAAAGAATGTCCACATGACATGACCTATCTATGTTAGTGAGTGCGTGGCTTCAAACAGAGCACTACTCTGTATATATTGTGATATTCTTTGTGTCTATGGCTATTTGAAAATTCACTGAATTACAGCTAGGAATTATAGCATGGATACCCTTGTCCAGATCTCAGCTACTAGGATTATAAAAATATTTTCACATTTCCTGCAGATGGATAGATTCTTTTCTTTGCTCGTAATTCTAATTCAGAATCCATAATAGACAGCTGTTGGCTCTGATAGAAAATAATTGCTCTTTTACTAGACTCAGCTGTGAGCAGTCAGGCTTTCTTTACCTTATAGAGTATATATAAACATAGGGAGGAATAAAATTAACTAAATACATGTGAATGAAGTGATTCATTGAGAATGCCGATCAAATAATGAACAAAACCACAGCGTAGGTCAATGGAAATTACAGGTCTCACAGGACATGATAAATGTCTGGAAATAAGGATCAATGATACTGTTAAGTTAAAGAAGGGTATTCCTATGAGGTTAAGAATAGTCAGGGTTGGAATTCAACATAGTATTTACTAAGCTCACTAAATTTATCATTGATTCACAGAAAAATAATCAGGAGAAAATTAGAAGGAAACGTCTCCTCAAGCCAGAGTCCTCTACCTTTTCCACTCCATGTCCCAGAAATCAGAAAGTATATATATCACATACAAACAGCAAAGTCTTCAGACATTAGAAAACAGTATATACAAAGTAGGAAGATGGAGAGGCAAGTGAATATGTTACTGGACATTCTGTGTCAGTGCAGTTTGAAGCAATGGCATCTACCCATGGTTGGCTGACTGGACTACTGTTTCCCAAGGGTTTGTGAATCCTTCCCAACGAGGGTTCTTGATTAGGTAGGAAATCCAAGTCCACAGAGATTGTAACTATATTCAGCCAAGCATGATTACATTCCCAATTCAGACCTTCCTTCTTGATAGAAAGAAGCTTGGGTATTGGGACTAGAGCATGCTGGTTGGATGGGCAATTCTGGGAGTAGATGTTCACATATCTTAAAGTAGTTGAGGTTGAGAAATGCTTGCCCTAGACCAGGGGTGTCAAACTTGCGTCGTCACGGCAATGTCACGTGACATATCGGGACTTTCCCCCCTTCGCTAAACCGGGCAGGGCCAGCATGTGATGCATACGGCCTGCGGGCCGCGAATTTGACACCCCTGCCCTAGACAGTCTCTTTGAAATGCAAGGCAGCTTCAAGGTGCATTGGAAAAGATAATCATGACTTCCTTTGTCTGGAAACATAACATAAAGCCCCTTTCTTCAAGTACTGTACTGTTGGCCAAGCAACCAGTCAGCCACACATTGAGTAATAGAACATAATTGCTGGAGACATAGAGCACAATGAAGGGAAAGATGAGAGGAAATCAAAGATCTGCAAAAGCAAATCCAGGAAGGGAATTCTTCCATAGATGCAGATGTGAAGGCAATTTATGGAAAAGGGAAGAAGTCACTCAGACTCCTAATGAGCTCAGAAAAGGGGCTTCCAGCTTGGAGGGACAGAAATGGAAAAAAAACTGTCTTAACTCAGATAGTTTTCAAAGGAATACTGGATTACTAGAATGACCCAGAAGCACGTCACTGTGTTGGAATGGATGCAATCCAATGGAATCATTGGCCATTTGACCTGTATCTCAGAAAGCATGGTATTAGTAGCAATGACCAGCCCCCATCCTAGTACTTAGCTACTGCCAGGATAGGATGCTGCTTTACCAATTTATACTGAAAAAGATTATCTCAACAAATATGTGACATTAAGCCATAACATTCTGGACTATGCCTGTCTTCACTTTAAAATTCAGCAACTTGTTTGATTTAGTCTCTTACTGAGCAAACAAACAAGCAAGAAACCAATTATTTTTTTTTCTGAATAAGTTTAGGCTGCACAGATCTCACCATCAAGAAAACCTGAGGGATCCTCTGAAGAGTAATTAGGCAAATTCAATTTCTACTGAGTAGCTTGCAAGTGTTATTGAAAGATATACCCTCAACCATTTGCATATCTGATGAAACAGAAATTGTAGTGCAGCCTTCCTCAATATCACTGCTTTCTGCATGTGGTAGGATTACAGAACATAGTAATGCTGTCAGGAACCAGCGTCTGCAGGCAGACTGGGAACAGTGATCAGAAAACACCACAAAGCCAGTCAGGTTGTAGACTTTTTCCACTACAGAAAGATTGAAAGCCATATTTTTTTTATATTTTTATATTTCATTCTTTGGTAACAAAGTATTTGGATAAGATATGTTTCTGATTCAGCATATTTCTAAGTTGTCCAAAAAAGGGGGGGACAGAGTATTCATGGCGATTCTAAAGATTTTGTAGAAATAAATGGCATAATTTACTTCTTGGTAAGCACAGATTGAATTGCAAGAAATTTTTCTGGATTTTTTTATTTTTCTGTTTTAAATAAAATCTTGCAATGTTGGGATTGTGCAAATGCCATTTCAAGGTAGCATTGTGGCTTGACACCTGTGAGCCACTGTATTGTGGCAATTGTTTTAAAAAGATACAACTTTTTTTTTTATTTGGGAATCTGAGAAAATGGTTCTTATACTAAGTGGAAATTCCAAAATTTATAGTATAATTTGTAATTAAATCTGGTTGGTAGTCAAAATACTTCAAATATTTTTTTTTTTTTGGCAATATTAAAATTTTCTGTAAACATAAAAACATCTATTTTGGCCAGCATCGTTTTCACAGTTTGGAAACCCAAAAGGAGGACATATATCCAATAGCAGCTTCTCATACATGTTGCTCATGAATTGCCACTGAGAAGACCATTTTTGCTATCTGATTGCTCATTAAAACAATCAGTGCTCACAACTATCATCGTATCTCCTCAATGGGATTGTACTAGTGAATACTACTCTACTAGAAAAATGTTTCCTTTTATTAATCTTCACCCCCTTGGAATTCTGCATGTTGGATATCCCTCTAATATTATTTCCTTTATTTTTCTGAGCTAAAAATATCTCAATGTTCCTCACTGGGACTTGCTCCAGCCTCTTCATCAGCACATTTGAGCAGCCAAGAGAAGATGCCTGGATCAGATGTAAGCAAAGAGGAACATAATCATTTAAATGCAATTATACTGGGTTCTGCAATTAATGCCATTGTTTTAAAATTTTGGTTTCCTGTAGAAATGGCTATATGACAATTGCCAGATTGCAGCTGCTTTTGCTTTTGTACTCTTGGTTTGGCATTGCAATTTGTGATGGGTCACAATCATTAGAAAATTTGTTATGTCTTAAAACCCATTGTACTCTATGGGAGAAGATAATCACAACCATCTAATTCCATTGATTTAAATGGAATTGGAGAATGACTAACTCTTTGGATTGGAGCCACACGATCAACTATTTTAAGGGACAGATTATAGCAGGCCATTCACATATCCTTTAGAGTTTTAGTTTGCCTGGGAAGCCAATGACGAAATCAATTCATTCAGTATTGGCCACCATATCACATGTAACTCTTCATTCTTACTTTTTTAACTATGTCAGAAACTATTTTGTGCATTCATCAAAATCATATCCATAAGTTTCAAATAATTTTTGTGTGTGATATTAATCCTGGTACTCAGGATTCCTACTATGCCCGTTGGTTGCATGGCTTGCTTGGTGGCTATTTAGTGTTCTTGTTTGTTTATGTATTATTTATTGATAAAATTAATTATCCAATGATACAGCATTTTAGGATGCTAAAGAACTGGTCTCAGCTATCAACTATTCTGTGATAGTCTTCTCATTATTTGAAGAAGGCCATCTATTTTCCCTAGACTTCTCTTTCAAGGTAAATAAACACACATCCTATTTTCACAATATTAATTATTGGTAATAAATTCATTTTTCATTCAGCTACGTTTCTACCTTATGCCATCTAGCTCACACTTAACAATAATGTCAAGAATATTTTAACAGATGATTTGCTGTAATCAAACTACAGTATATTGTATCTAAACAATTCACATTATCTGCTATGGAAGCTATCTAATTAAAATACGTTGCTTGGAAATAGTATTTGAAAAAATCAAAGCTTGGAATATGCACCTTTTTCTTGGAAAAAATGTTTTTGAAATCATATCATATATCATATTATAAATCTTTTTTAAAGTAAAGATGCTGCAATAAGCAGTATCTGCTTCAGGATGTTGGCATACTTGCATATGCAGTTGCCATTCCTGTAATCTAAAAGGTTTTGCATAGGTGGACTCTATACCTCTATATCCTGATACATACATCTCTGAGAAAACATAGATGACTTCTAGGAGATGATTACAGTCCCTAAAACAATATTTTAGAAATTACTGTAAGCTTCTAAGTGATTCCTAGAGTGGGCATGCATGGATGACAATCCACATATCTTCATGCTTCATCTCTGCTTTTGTTCTGCAATTCTGGCTTGTATATGAATAAATTTACCAGGCAACAGGAGAAAAATAATTGAAACACAATGTATCAAAATATTTAGAATATTTATTTGTGAAATGATGGCTTATGAAAGCTTCATAATATTTGGCAATGTTGTTGATGCAAAATCTGCACTTACCTGCAGTGTACGACCATTGGTCCAGCATCAGGAGGATTACAAGTTTTAACTCGCCGTAAGAAAGCTAGGAATGGTGTTGGATGTTCTGGGACACCATGATCTGGCCATGCAGTGAACTGGAATTGTCTAACTTCTCTCTTCTCACTCGATCCATTCTAACACATAAGAACCTTAGTGTAAATTATTTTTAATGCCAAAACAGTACGTCAGAATGCAATCAACATGAAATCAAGTGAAACAAATTTATTGTTAGTCTAAAATTGTTGTTTCCATCCACTTTTTTTATTGCAGTCATTAAACATTTGATGAAAATTAGTGCAAGCATGACATTAATATTCAGTATAATTCTCTATAGTTAAAATGATATGAAAAATGATTTTATATACGAAAGTTTTAAAGAAGAAAAAGGTAAAGAAGCTAGTCTTCTGGGGTTGTGTGGAAAGGACAGCAGGAGAAAAAGAAGCTATGTACTGTGATTGTCAGGAAGAGAACCAAAAAGAATATGTAATTTTTTTTACAATAGTGTTTAGTGATGGAAGTGTTCCATATTTGTAAAGTTGGCTTAAAACAGCAAGAATTTTATGAAATTTTCTTCTGTGGAAAATTTGGACAAAAGGACATCTGCTAAGTAAGAGGGGTTTTGCTGTTAAAAATAGGTGAATTGCATGGCCCTTTACATTATTTATGTAAATCAACATTCTGAATATCAACGTAAAGACCTTTTACTGTATCCTCTTTACACGGAAATTTGAATACTTGTTTGTAATACTGCCAAAACTTAAATAACAGCCTTGTTCCATCAAAAGATACTCAATGCCTACATAACACAAACATACCTTATAAAGGGCAAATGTTCTGACACAGTATGTTGCCAATTCTACAGTGTCCAGCAATGTGACTTGAATCAATCCATAAGTTTCTGTTCCTCTGCTTGGCCAATACTGATCACATTTAACCTGCAACAAACATATCAAATATGAGGGGGGAAATGAAAAATAAAACAAGTGATGTTACATTACTGTAAAGAAGTGGAAAACAAATGGAAACCAACTAAAGAGAAGAATACTAAGTTGAGATAGGAGAGAACCAAAAGACCCCCTAGCTGTCGTGCAAATGATCCAGATCATCCAGAAGGAGAGAAGGAAGGTATGGTTCATTTGGGGAACATGACTGAAATAGCTTTTGCAGCACTCAGCATGTTGTGTGAGACAGTGGGAACTCAAGTCAGAATACTATAAGTTTTATAGGGAATTTCTTACAGTGAAGCAAGACCTTTAATGAAGCTTTATGAGTACTCTTGGAATTCCTTGGTCCAGATGGTATGTCTCATCACAACTATATAAGAATGGAATTAAGAAAAAGAAGGTTCATGAAACTACTTCCTCTGATAAAATACAATGCTTCCCCAATTTATTTTTGTCATTTTAATTGGTAGGGGTCCACTGAAAAAAAATAAGGCACATTTAGTTATTATAACAAAAAGTATGGCATATTCCTATAGCTGAAGCAGAATTTATTTCTAATTGACTGTATTTTTATTTTCACCATGAAATAGATCTGACGGCCTTATTGAAATTCAGAATGTCCACTTCCATTTTTACATTATTCACTGTGCCCGGATTCTGATGGTTCTGGTTATTTTTTTTCCAAAGCTTTGCTACCTGTTTGGTCAGGGAGGCCACTTCATTTGAAAGCATTTTTTGATTTCTCAAGTTGCAAGATGGTTGGCATTCTCTGCTATGGCAGGTAAAAGGGCTCCCCCACCCATCCCTCTTAAGAAGCAGACAGGATGCTTAAAAAATAAATGTGTGTCAAAATGTCCTTAGAAATTCAGTTATAAACTTTATCAGCCAATACTAACAAAGAAACCATATAGCTGGGATCCAATGTATTAGCTAAATTTCAAATAATGACATACAAATAAAGCATGTTCCTTTTAATTTTATACAAATTATAATAAAATATTCAAGTAACTGCCAAATATGCCAAATGTCTAAACGACAGTATCTTATAAAAAGTCTCTTCTGGATTCCCTGCATTTGATAAAAATATGACCACCTGCTGAAATAAAATCAGTAGGGGTTGAATGACTTACTTTCCCATATGAATGAAAGCTGACACCTCTGCAGAACTGAGGAATTCAAATATATACATTTATTACTAGAGAATATTCATGAACCTTCACACTCCAGCAAGCTATAAATATCAAAAGATGGTCCAACTTTGCAGCAGTTGTGCTCAGAAAAGAAATTTCCATATGTAAACCCTCCCCCCACACCACCTTGCACAAAAATGATGAACATAATCCTTGACATTCAAGGGTAGACAGGCAATTTTCTGGTACAAAGATTTAGTCTCAATTCTAAAAGGAAAAAAAAAATCTCCTAGAGAAGTACAGAAGTAAGATTTTTATTTGCCTTTTTTTCTTCAGCATCTTGGAGAGACCTCCCAGCACTACAGGGTCTCAGCTACTCTTCTCTCCCTTTAAAAAACTGTTTGAGTAGTATTTTCAAACTGTGATCTGCCTCAGCCACCTGTTGATCTTACAAGGATGAATACTAATCACCTCCATGCAGTTTTAATATCTGCTGATGTATTTGGCATTTAGCATGACATTTTCTTTTGAAGATTCAGTTTGATAAGCTTTTCAATGCTTGGTTATTAACTACTAGATTACACTATCAGTAAAGAAATAACAGTAGAAAATTAACTTAGTGTTATTCAGTTAAACAGCAGCACATCATGGATGTAAGATTAAAAATAATTGCACCATCCTGATTCGCAATTGGCACACAGTAAGGATTCTGTTGCACTGAGGAATGCCACTCGTACACAGTATAAAATGATTAACCTGCCTCTGGATTAGAAAAAAATCGGCTTCACACATGGACTTGTTATAAAAGACCTGCACACTTAGGAACATGAATGTGACATACCGATCAGTCTGTTACCATATAACATAAATTGCTAGAAATCATCCATCTAATAGAAATCTAGTTTTCAAAGAATTCTTGTGACCAAGACCACAAGTAGAAAAAATATTCATGTAAATTGCTTTTTTTCCCTACTGTGCATTACCCAGCATAGAACTCCTCATGCTTTTTTTCTGAATTGGTACCTTATTTTTATCAATCAGAAGATAACTGGGAGGAACAAATTCAACTCTCTTTGCGTAGTGAAATGTTGGGTACATATTGTACTGTAGACGTTTTGTAAATGCTTTGATGGACAAAAATCTGATTACATATTTTGGGATTTTATTATGATACTATTTTACCTTGAATAAACATATTACAGCATGAAGAATTTCACCATGTAGCTACTAGATCTATATATACTGCATGTGGGATGTGATCTGAAAACAGATTAGATCTACCAAAGGATAAATACAATATCCTGCCATACAAAACTCAAATCAAATCCAAATAGTAAGGATTCAAAAAATGATGAAACCAATTTCATGGCAAAAATGAACATTGTCTTTTTCTCTGTATCCTATGATGCCAAATACAAAGATACAGAAATACTGAGGGATGAAGTGAAAGCATGATTGGAAAGAGTATGGTCCAATGAAACGTTCGAACAGATAAACAGAATCCTTCCATTGCATTAGGACAAAATTAAATATTATTCTATTCTCTGTGGGCTGGAAGCAGTAGCATGTTGCTGCCAGTATTGATAAGGCTAAAAAGAGAACAAGAGAGCCAAGCACTTTGGCTATCAGGCATCACTCCTAAGAACAGAGATCATTAGCACTATGTGGACTCTTGGTGGGAAGATGTCTGGAAGGAGTAGAATACCATTTCCACCCCCCACATCATTGCCATAAGGATAAGAATATTACTTTGCCAATCTTTTTGACAAAGCAGTATTGATGGAAGAGGCATGAAAGGCCCAGAATGGGAAAAGAAAGTCACCTGAAAGACACATTCATGCTTATGAATACAAAAGGTATGTAGCCATCCCTGGATCCAATACCAATCTCTATTTTTATACTCTATTATTTATATATGGACAACATATAGATCCAGTTGTTAGTGCCCAAGACCAATTTATTACTGAAAACTATATAAGTATATAATGGTTCCAAATCACCAATGGATTCTGTATCTAATCTAATATCTATAGTGACTTGCATACATATGGAGTAAAAGAAGTTAGGATCTCTCAGCAGTTTGATAAAAAGGGAGAGGAAGAAAGAGAAAGGGCCCAAATCAATTTTCCAACTTCAATAAATGGCTAATCATGTACAAGTTCTGGTTCAGAAAGTAACAGGATTCTATGTATCTCACCTCAGTGAATAGTGATGCCTGCCACATGATCATGGAAGTATCTTTGGACAATGCTATGTCCTTCGGCTAGGAAACAGAAATGAACACTGCCACTAGAGTCAGACAAATTTCAACAGAGGAAAGCATTACCTATTTTTTTTGGGGGGGGGCTCTTGGCATGCACTAGAAAAGTGCATTGTAGGCAGGTAGACAATCACAACTAGTTTCAAACTCAGCTTTGTTGGTCTAAGAACAATTGTATAAATTACCATGAAGGAGAAAACAAGGAGAAAGAACTAGAACCATTCAACCTGATAGAAGAGACTCATTTATTTACCATAATATCTCTTTCCCAGATAAGGGAAAGTAGATAGCAACCTTATTACTACAGAATAACTGCTTTAACATGGAAATAATCTGAGATGAGAGTGAGTAAAGTAAATTAACTACAATGACCGTAACACTACACATGGAGATTTTGTAGAAAATCCCCTTACCAAGAGACAAATATTAATGCTTCAAACAAATCATTTGATGTATTATGCCCTCTGACTGTTGGCTGCTTTTTATACTCTCTAAATTCTTCTTTTAATGTTTTGGTTTCATTTTATACAAATAAAACTCATGCAAGTAACAAATACATTATCAATATACCTCCATGCATGGTCGTATGCATAATCCTTTTTGATATAAATTATGCATATGTTAGCAAAGTAATGGACTGATTTTTCTCTCTAAGGTCTGTATTAGGTCAGGTAAGATTTGGGAGATGACATTTAAATTGAAAACAATAAAGTGAGAAGGGTTATAAATAAAAGAGCTCACCTTGCCCTGTAGCTTCCCCATAGGCAAATAAATGAATAACTAATTCACTGTAACAAACCTCATTCAATGTCCTCAGCTGTTGAATATTTAAGTTCTCAAAGCTGGAGGTAGTCAGACTTCTAACACATGCTAATGAGCCAAGTAAGTTCATTTCTGCTGATGCTCCAACCTCTCTCCCCCCGCCCCACAAGGAAAAAAAAGATCCCTTTATCTATGCAGCACAGGTTAGAAATGCTGAAGCAAAGCTGCAGGACTGAGCAACAGGAAAGCAAATAAACAAAAAATGTAATGGAACACAGAAAGATGAAGTCCCACAGCAGACGGCTTTTGCTTTCAAGATCAAATAATTATCAAATCTGCCAGTGGAGGAAAAAGCTTTGCTTTTTTGAGTTTATTTCCCAAGCTGGATAGAATACCAAACAGATGAATAACAGACTTTCTGAAATGTCATTCTTATTTTAATAGTAATTTAGGCTTCGATCCAATGGAATCCTTCCATTAGGAGGATAATGGCTGTAGAAGCTTATCACGTTACTGCCCAGAGCCTCCTAAGACAGTCCCCAAATCTGTTGTGAAAGGTTGTGGTACTATCTGAGGTTCTGCAGGACTGTTGAGTGAGCAGAAGTTGATCTGCATAAGCATAATGTTAATTTAGCTCACACAGTTCATTTTCACTGTTTGTACTATCAAAAAAATAAAAATAAAAATACACATGTTAAGAATGTTCAGTATCTAATTCTCCTACATAGCTGGAGCCAACCAGATAGGCATATTTAAGTAACTGATTCCCAACAAACAAGATGTTTACCGAAATCTTGTGAAAAATAAATCAGTTGCAAACAGTAAAACTCAGAGCACCAAAATGTTTAAGAGAGTTTACACACAGCTTATAAAATAGAGAAACTTCTATATACTATACAAGTGAAGGAACAATTTACTCAGATGAGTTGTTTGGGCTAAGAACACCCGATATAACAATCTGTTTTCCTGGCTAAAGGAAGCAAGCTAGTTACCAAAGGAAATAGTAATAGTGTTTATTTAGATATGTTTGAAATTCCTGAAAAGCTCAGTTTTTCAAGGACACTTCTGTAATTTTCAGGGAAAGCTAGACTGTTACCAAGGCTCCCATCAACTTCACTTAGAAAAATGCTCTTGTACTTCATCAGCTAGTATTGTATGTAGCCTTTTCACAATAGCCTGTCAGATTATTTTGCAGATCAGATTATGTTGAAAACAAAAAGGAAACTAGATTATCTAGTAGTGGGCCCAAGATGCTGGATCACTCAAAGTATGTAACACTGACTTAGTTTGTTTTCATGTTGCAGACTGCTCTTGTAGATTAACATATTATCAGTTACTAGAACTCTTGTATTTTAGCAAATACTAAACCATGGTTTAAGAATTCAATATAGATTCCAATCCCATATTACTATTTAATTTCAAAATTCAGAATTTATGCCAACTCTATGCTCAAGGCACAGGTATTCTACGAGAGAACAACACTGTTACGTTGAAAATGCAGACGCAAGAAGTGGTACGAGCACATCTTTCAGAGAATGGTCTCACAGTAGTCTGCACTAATGTGATAAGCTATGCTTGTTCTTATATTGAATAAGAGGGTTTTTTTCCTGTATAAAAGTTATATTTATTCCTGGAACTGAGAATAAGAAACAAAATTATATTTGCCTAGCAAATCTGATGCTGGAGCAAATAAATCCTGTTTGTATCAAAACAAAACAGAGATTGCTAAAAAAAGATTCATCCTACAATGGAAACTACATCACTAATAGATATTTGAGAATTACAATATTATTTCAGGTTGGATATGCATGTATGTAGTGTGTAACAACATCATAATTATGTGTCTATATAAGGCTGTCAAATTATTCCCATTAAATATATAGTAAGACACAAAGAATAAAAATGTAGAACACATTATTAACACAGTTTTTTGATAGAAGCTTTAACCATTCCCTGATTATGATCTCATGTATGTATGCATATGTATATGTATTAAGTTTATTGGCAACCAATTTTACCGCAGGCCAACTCTGGATGGTCAATAAATGTATTTATTTATTAATTTTTATATACCATCCACCTCTCCTGTAAGGTGACTGGGTGGTTATTTATGATATAAATAACTAACGAGCTCCATTCACTTTTTATACTGTATCCTAGCATGTCTCTTTAGATTGCTAAAACACTAATGTGATAAGGCTAAGAGTATTTTCAATTTCAATAAAACCTATAGTTTTTCTTGTTGAAAATTGGTAGTAGTAGTAGTAAATGAATGGACTCTGGGGCAAAACTCTAGATTTACTAGAGTAAAATATATGTAGACTGCATTTAAAAATCAATGTTACTGCATTTTCTATAGGAACTGATTTATCATGGACAAAAAAGCTCTAAGACTTCAAAGATACTTCAAGTTGTTTTCCCCTCCTACACAAAACCACAATGAAATTCAGTACTCTGTCTCAAAGTTTCCATTTGTGCTTCAAGGATAAAGTTGATGCATCAAAACCAATGGAAGCAGTGTTTGTGAGCTGAATGAAAAAATAATATTTAGAACATTTTATAGTGTTGTCTACTTGAAAATTGCTGAACCAATCAGAATTACAATAGGAAGATTTTATAGACCAGGGCTGTTCTTGGCAACTTTAGTATCTGTGGACTTCAAGTTCCAGAATTCCCCAGCCAGTCATGCTGTGAGAGACACTTAAAAAAAAAAACAAATAAAAGAAAGCTTACTGAATTACATCAGTCACAAAGAAGAAACTTTACCCTAGATCTTTCCTCTAATTTGGTCATCATGACAACAGTGGCACTCCTTTGTTCCCACATCATTCTCCAGAAATCTCCAAAGGTTTCGGGAAGAGCTCCTTGGGTTGCGATGTAAGCATTCTGCTTTCTGTAACCATCTATATAGTTAGCATTTATATAATCACTGCCCGGTATGCCTAAAAAATGGGAAGAAAAAAAGACTTGATTAATTTTAATTCAACTATGAACAGTAATTTATGCTAGAACAAGGAACTAGGGATTCCAAGAACACTAATATATTGTTGCAAAGTATACAATATAATCTTGAAACCCTGTCCAAGTTTATCTCTGCCCAACCAAATGAAGTTGAGGTTATTTTGAGTTTCTTTCCTGATTTAATCTTTGTGCTATGTAATCACTTCTCAAGAATCCCCTTCCATTCTTTCCCAATATCATCTCTAAATTCTTTTATAAGAATACATAGCCTAAAGAACCGAAGTTCTGAAGTCAGAACTGAAGAAGCTTCTTGGGTGAGAAGTGAAATGTCTTCAAGGAAAGGCAAAAGAGTCCAGTTGCCTTTTGGAAAAAATACCTTTGGGACAACCATGACCTGAATGACTGAGCATCTCTAGACATTTTGATTCAAAGAACTATAAAAAAACACGAGAAACTTATTTTGGCTCAAACATGATACTCGTTCTAACCAGTGCCTTTTTCTTGTATGTTGGGGTACATATTAGAGTTTCAGAATTGCATAAAAGTATGATTCTAGTGACCTCTAAAAGTTGCTACCAAAAATTGTTCATGTAAACAGAAATATAAATGATTAATTTACTGACTATAATCATATTGTGTATATTTTATTTAATGTAATAAATCAAATCAAACTGATTTTTTTCTCCTTTTTTCATGCACTATTTTGTGGAATTTAACTGTAAGTATGTTATGCAAAGGCCAAATGTGACGTTTATAAAAGTATACACCATTTATCAGGGATACATTTTAGGCTAATTGCTCTGTAATTCCATAGTTTTTACATTTCTTATATAGAAAGATTATCAGTAATTGCTAAAAATATCTACTGCATACACAAATACATACATGGCATATGACATATATGTCAATTCCAGGAATTCATTATATATATATATTTATAGGTAGTTATACCAATGGAAAACAGGAAGATTTTAATTATACAGCCCACAACTTACGACCACTATAGAGCCCAAAAGTCATGTTGTTAAATGAGAGATTTGTTCAGTGAGTTTTGCCCATTTTATGACTTTTCTTGCCACATTTGTCAAGTGAATCACTGAAGTTGTTAAATAAGTAACAAGGTTGTTTAAGTGAATTTGGCTTCCCCGTTTTCTCTGCTTGTCAGAAAGTTGAAAAAGTGATCATATGATTCTCGGACACTGCAACTGTCATAAATATGAGCCAGCTGTCAAGCATCCAAGTGTAAATCACATCATAAGTGTGCATCACATGCTGCAATGGTCATTAAGTGTAAAAAATGGTCATAAATCACTTTTTTCTGTGCCATTGAAACTTTGAACAGTCACTAAATGAACTGTTGTAATTAGAGAACTAACTGTAGTCCAGACCTTTAAGATAGAAGTTTTACATTAATTGCATATTTTAATGAATTGTAACTTATATTGAGTAGATTAATTAATTTGAGACGGCATCAGAAATGAAGATGTCACTTTTTCAGACACTTGCAAATCTAATGATAGGATAGAATTGTTAAAATGGTGAAGAAAGTAAAAAAAAATAAAGAAAAACCATTGAATTTTCTTCACTGATCTTCAGTGATGTTACAGAATTTTGTATTAAGAAAAATTATATTGCAGCCATGTTTAGACAGTGTTGGCTCAATACAAAATTCCGTCAAAATAAATAGGAAATCTTGAAAGTCAGAAAGGAAAAAAAAATTCTAAAAGTCCAACAGAATGATCCCATTACAAGATTTTTCATATATATCCCCAATTCTCATTTTCCACTAAAATATCTTAAGTAAAATGCTGGCCTCTTTTGATGCTATTAAATTTCAACAGACTCTGGATTGGAAGACAGAATATTAGCAAATAAATGATGAAGGGAGAGAGATTCTAGTAAGATTTGAAGTAGATGAGAATGTTAAAATAATAGATTATTACTATATTATTCTATTAAGATATTAAGAGAATATATTGATAAGATTAGTTAATAGAGATAGAGATAATATAAGAAAAGATATGCAGTAGACAATTGAACTAGAAGTTATATAAAATGTGACTATACGATAGAAATGTAGTGATCATTAAGAATTTATGAGATAAATACCTCATGTACTGCGAAGCTCGAGGATGGAATATGTTTTTTTTTAATGTTTGTTTAAATAAATAAAAAATTTTCCGGAAAATCGAAAAAAAAATTTCAACCGACTCTGGACAGAATTTTTAAATCGTACAGATTATTTATGAAACACTTTGACCTGTGATATTATCCCTGGTGCCACTGAATATTGATAAAGATTTTTAAAAGCCTACAATATACAAGAAGAAACAAGTTGCAGCCAGAATTTGCACTTTTCAATGCTAAGGGAAAAATGATAACCTTTCTATAGGTCAGTGGTGGCGAACCTTTTCAGGTCTGCGTGCCAAAAGCGCATGCATGCCCATCCTCCCTGAGCATGCACGCGCGATCACCATGCACCTGTGCACGTGCCTCCTGTGCATGCACACATGCTTCCCCCTCTGTGCGCAATCTTCCCTCTACCGACAAACAGCTAATCGGGGCTTCCCCGCCAATCAGCTGTGCTTCAGAAGAGGAAGAAAAGCAAGTAATAGAGCCAGGGTGGGCAGGAGGGCCTTTTTTCAAGCCATGAATCATGTGAGGTGTGTGCGCATGTGCATGGGGTGACAGCTTGCATGCTAGGAGGAATGGCTCTGCGTGCCGCTTCCGGCACACATGCCGTTGGTTCACCACCACAGCTGTAGGTCATAGATTTTTTTCTGTTTTTAGAGTGAAAAGTGAAGAAAAAAAATGGAAAGAAAACTATCATAAATACCAAATATAATGAAGGGAATTGTACACTAATTACCAATATTTTAAGATTATTTTTCATTCTAGCTCTCTTTCCTAGCATATCTGCATGTGCCTTAGGTACCTTAGAGAAGCCATGTAAAAGTTGATTTTAGTAGGCTGTTTTAATACTGTCTTCGATACTTAATAACATTACCTATTACCTATTTTTAAGAATGAGCAACTTATTCTCGGCTACAGTTTAAGTTTAATTCAAGGTATAATCCCACTGCAGTTGCTGAAAATATAGTTCCATGTATATGTGAGCTCAAGATTGCTATTTTATTTTGTAAGACCTACCATTTGATGTATCCGTAAGATAAAATATTTTGAAAAGTAAATGTTAGCACAAAAACTCTTAAATTATAAATACATATGAAATGGAGAAATGTTGAAGGAAGGTATTTGAAGGTTCTGTATTTATGGTTGGGGTCTAATAATTTTTGGGTATGCAGTAATGTAGACCCAAGTAATCTGTAGACTGTACAACAAGGTTGTTGCCAGAGTCCTAGGAATTGCTAATAGTCATTTCTGCAAGTGTTTGGTACATACAGAAGTAGCTAAGGAAATGGCTAAATACACAGCAAAGGTGTCTAAGTAATAGCCCCTGTTGATATACATTGAATACATTGTTTTATCCTAGTCAGATTATTTTTAAACAAATAAATAGATTTATTGTAATCAATCTGTAACACACCCCTTTGGGGTGAAGAGAGGCGGGGTATAAATTTAACAAACAAACAAACAAACAAACAAATAAATAAACATATTTCAATAATACTGCAGTTGAAACTTTTTTCGGTAATTAATAAACAATTAAAAAGTTTAGTTTATTGCATTTTCTGCACGTTATTTACAGTATTGATCCGTGGTGGTGCAGTGGTTAGAATGCAGCATTTCAAGCTAATTCTGGTGACTGCCAGAAGTTCGATCTTCACTGGTTGATTCAATCTTGTATCCTTCTGAAGTTAGTAAAAGGAGGACCCCGATTGTTGGGGGAAGTATGCTGATTCTGTAAACTTAGAGAGGACTGTAAAGCATTATGAAGCAGTATATTAGTCTATTGTTGTTGCTATTTTGTATCTATATAAGTGCTATTGTTATTGTTATTTTGGAAACCCATATAAGGCATGTTAATTCTTTTGCATCATTCTTATAATAAACATTTAATATGTGATATATTAGCATATTTCTTTTCCTTAGCATGATATATTTAATATTAGGTGACAAATGTGGCATGGATATTATAAAAAAGTAAGCAATGTGTATAATATTAATAACTGTTAATTAAGATAATAACTTGAAATATAGCATTGTTAGCTTTGAAAAATAATTTAACTTTATTAATGTATATTTAAAGGCCAAATTATATTACAAAAAATTAAAAGTACAGATATTGATAATCATGTCTATCTGGGAAATATCAGTTTTGGAGAATTTGCATTAAATGATGAATAAGAATGAATCTCCACTATCACTATACTTTATTTCATGTAACCTAGTTACAAAGTATACACTAAGCTTTTTAAAGCCATGATTTTCAACAAAAGAGATTTTGGGATTTAAAAAGTTTTTGGAGTGATGAAAAGCTTTTCAGGAATTTCCTGAATGTGGAAATACGAGTTAATGATTCAGAAAATAACACTAGCTGGGCAAAATGCCACAAACCTTCCATCTATCAAAAATGACAAAACCTTTCTCCAAAAACAGATGAAAAGAAGAATGAGGTTAACAAGAGAAATATACACTAGTGTACATTATAACTAGAAGATATGGATTGGACATTTATAAGAGAAACATTTTTTCTAGATAACTTAGGAGTACATTTACAAATGTCTGGTATTGTTCTGTGATGCATCATTTACTTCAAAATAAAACAAATAAATATAAATCACTGAGCAACATACATATGGAAAAACAAAAAGCCTTCCCTGCATTAGCAAGAAGATGAGACAGCTGGCATCTAGCCATGACAACTTATGTATTAACATCATTCAGCAAAGTGCATACTGCCAATGTTTAATATAAGATGCTCCTCATATTTTTGAAGCTATTGCTACTGGTATGCAGATGTG
>JANHGC010002742.1:45849-56563 GCA_027560395.1 Boaedon fuliginosus | reverse complement strand
CGTGAAGCAACATTCATGGGATTTTAATGTATGCAGTCAGACTGAGGTCAGCAGTTAGCATAATAGCAGATCACATGAGAATAACTTTCAAAGCCAGTGATGAATGGCATCACATTTTTGTAAATGGCATGGAGTTGTTAACAAGTGAAGTTTTAAGTGCACCAACAAAAGAAACAGAGCCATTCAAGAAAAGTTTATATAAACCAATTGATGTCCCAAATGTACAATGGCAGTAAGACTGATTTCTCCTAGCATTTGTCTCCCAAGGACAATCGGACCTTTTAAGGATGAACATCAACAGTAGCAGGGTGAAAAATCAGAAGAGAATCTCAGCATCACTTTATGCAAACACCAATGGATTATACAGACTGATGCCAATCAATGTGAGTAAATTGTGTTTTCCACACTATAGGAAAACTGCAAACTATATACTGCATAATTTTAGGGAGAGAAGCATACAGAAATAGCATGTTCCTACACTCAGTTAAAATTGGACACTTTCTTCAATCTAATTGCCCGTCCAACCAAAATCCAGAATCTCTTCAGATGGCTATATCATTAAAGTAGGTTTTCTAATGTAAAGTACAGCTCTGTGTTTTGGGCCTCAAAAATTCCAATCATCATTTGGCAGAGTATTGATTTAGTGGAAATCCCTTTCTTGCCATTAGTTTACTAAATCAAGACAGAGGTAGAACTCTTGGTTTTGGGAGAATTCTTATACTTCATTTTCATATGTTTCTTCTGGAGATCTAGTAAAATTTAGTTATTTTGTTTCTCTTTTAATATTTTCTTACTTTTCTTACTTTTCAAAGGTCTCTTACCATTTTTAATTTTATCATTGAATATTTTAATATTTTTCTTCAGTTTTGTCTTGTTTGTTTTTTGTTTCATTCATTGCTCAAGTACAACTTTATTTTCTATTAGCTGTATTAAAATGTAATTTTAAGCCAGATTCGTCTAATGGCACCAGGCTGCGTGACTTTGGGTCAGTTTATCTATCTATCTATCTATCTATCTATCTATCTATCTATCTATCTATCTATCTGTCTGTCTATCTATCTATCTATCTTTCTATCTAATTAATTAAATTTACACCCCGCTTCTCTTCCCCAGTCAAGGGGAACTCGGGTTACTTTCTCTCAGTCCAACCCACCTCACAGAGTTGCTGTGAGGAAAATAGGAGGAAGGAATATCAGGTATGGCTATGAGTTATTTTCAAAAAATAATAAAAGTAAGATATAAATAAATTCTCTGAACCAAGATTATTACAAATAGAAGTTCTTTCTTTATCTAAGCAAAGATGTTTTATGTAACTTGTAAAAGATGTCTTTCACTTGGAAATATTGACCTGTCAGGCAATTGAAGCACATTCTGGGTATACTGTAAAAGCAGCTAGTGCTAACCATAAATTATTATGTTTCAATATGTTATAAATTGTGCGTATACTTGCAACTTTTCTGTGCCAAAATATGTGTGCATGTACGTGCACATGTGTGTGTGTGTGTGTATACTCATAAGCTAATAGGTGGTGTGGGTATATAGACACACATCTGTTTTATATTGGATTATTCTAAGGCATGGGTATGGTATTGGATTATTCTAAGGCATGGTATGGGTATATAGACACACATCTATTTTATATTGGATTATTCTAAGGCTTTCCTCTTTCACAGGATTGAGTGATCTTTTCTCCTCACTTGTAAGTTCATTGCCCACTTCCCATTTACTCTTTCCAAGATCAGGTCTACATTCTTTCACAGGCAATTTACTGAAAGTGAACTAACATAGTAGGAAGAACCAAGTTTTGTAAGAAAGTGTGTCTCTGAAGGGGGGAAAAAAACTATTCTACTTACCAACTGAATGGATTTGCAGGAGCTGACTCTATCATTTTGGCCCATCCAGCAATGATATTCAGGATATTCTCCATGGGTTAAAACATACATGTTTCCTGCAAAATTTGGCTGCTCATAAACAACCCAGACACCATTTTCTACACGGATGGAATTGCAACGGGTCAAATCAGTGTGGAAATCCAAACAATCCCTATCAGACTCATAGCGGCATCCTTGGAAATTCTTGCCTTCGTAGAAAGTGATCTGAAACACAAGCAAAGCAGAGAGAAATAAGTTTCTGCAAAACTAGGCTTTGTCTGAATTCTGTAGCAGATGAGTACTACCCAGAGCAATTCTTGCCTCTAAATATTAATGAGAGGTGCACTCGAGCTTGTACCGTATCCCTTTTATTGGTTGGTGCTTTGGATAACTAAATGCCAAAGTTGCTGATGATATCCGTGCATTAAACCTACAGTATAGGGGAATATAGTATATGTTAAGTTTATTTTGGTGTTTAAAATAAGGTAAAAATCCCAAACCACTGATTTTTAAATGCCCAGATAATGCCAAAGTCAATAGAAGATTTATGAAAAGATACAACTGACATGGGATATGCTGATTATCCCCAAATAATCAAAAGATTCATTATGGCATCAATTCATTGCAGCAGCATCCAATTTTGGTCAAATGATTGACAGGACTTCTGAATGAACAGCTATTATACCAATAAAAGACACAGTTCTCTCTTTCTCTCTTTTGAGTCTTTCCACAGAATAGTCTTACAGATCTCAGCTTTGGTAGTATAAGAATTCCTTGTTCTGACACTTTGTCACTCTGAGTGTTTTGGAACTGCCTGGCATTTTGGAGTATGAAGAACAGTAATATGCAATTCTTCAAATACAGCTTGGAGACAAAATAAAGCCAATGGGGACAGAGAGTAAGATTGGGTTACAAGGTTGTTCCAGGTGATGTTTTTAATAGCTCTCCATTGGTTGTCTTTGATTTGTGTAAGAAAAAAGAAAGTACTGTAGTGTAATATAGTGACTCAGGTTAAGGATTGGTACCAAAGAGATGTAGTTTAAGTTTCAATGAATTCACTGGATGTTTGTTGTTAAGGGGATAAA
Organism: Boaedon fuliginosus; assembly: GCA_027560395.1. NCBI lineage: Eukaryota > Metazoa > Chordata > Lepidosauria > Squamata > Lamprophiidae > Boaedon > Boaedon fuliginosus. The sequence goes on along the minus strand of JANHGC010002742.1, from coordinate 53,607 downwards.
ATAAAGAAAATATCGATGTATAACAATCTTCCAGAAGAATACAAGACATAGATGTGATATATTATTGCTACTGTGGGTATTGTTACTATTTTTGCTGTACAGGAAGATTATAAATGGAACATAATTTCTAAAGCTTTCAAGACTTTATGGCTCTAAATTAATATGTCACATCTACAAAATGTTTTCTTTCTTTTCATACCTTTAGCACCAAACTGAGGACATGACAGAAAGGAATATTTTTGCTCAGGGTTGAACTGTAGGATCCTTGGTGCTCTCAAAAAGTACCAAGGATCCCACAACCTGAAGACAGATATATTTTATCATTTTTATCCAATTCATGTTCTTTTCTTCATCCAATCGTACACAAGAGATATGAAGATTCAAATGTTTTTTTTAGATCTGGGGTATAAATAGAGAATTTTATGTTACCTCGAGTATCTGCCCTTTCCAGACTTATATTAAAATCAAGGTACACAATCTCTATTCATATAATATATCCAGAAGTATGAACATGTGGAAGACCACTCCAAGTCCCTAACTAGGTGTATCCTTTGAAGCAGTGAATCAAGGTTTTGAAAAATATAGAAATAGCTTAAAATTGCCGCCTCGAGTTCCCCTGAATGGGGTGAAGAGAGGCGGGATATAAATCCAATAAATAAATAAAAACTGCATATAAGATGGTATAGGCAAGGGATCTGATTGCTCACATACTCACATTCTCACTATAAAAGCTAGAACCTACACCAGTTACAGGAACAAACATTTTCTCCTAGCTATATTCCTGCTAGAATTTATCTCCTGATTTTGTCCAGGAACTATTTATTTAAAATCAAAAGTTTACAGTAACCAGAATTTATTACTACTTTAAGTTTCAGATGATGGAAGTCATTACTTTGATTAACGTTCCATCTAAAGTGGCCCTTTAAGAATGTTACTATGTTTTGTTCTTTTTAAACTTAAAAAAAAGAAACGTGAAACAAACCATTTTGGGAGAGAAGAGGAGGGGTTGGCCCTTCAGATGTTTGCACAGGGACACACAGAGAGCTGTTTTCCCAATAAAAAGTGCACAGATCCAAGCTGCCATTTGCCTTCGGACGTAAATATTTGTTGGTACAAATATAACTGAATGGGAATTTTTTAAATGGTGCAAGGTTGTACTGGAGAAAATACAATAGCAGTGAATGTGGAATACGGGAAACTACTAGCATTTCCACAAAGATAAAATACAACTAATGATCTAAATGAACAACAGACACAGAATATAAACTCAGGGAAGATATTGGGATCACACACATATGGGTTCGGTACTAAAAAAAATATCACTGCTGCAATGACACATCAAATGTAAATGCCTAATGTAGAAAAGGAGAAACTGTTCAGATGTAGAAGACATAACAATGATTTGCCTGACCCAGATCTATTAGAAGATCTGGGAATTTTGTGTTTGAAAGCTCCTTCCTGTGAATGAGAGTTTCTCTGCATATATTTTGAAAAGCTTTCAATTTATGTATCAGAATGATAGTTAAACTTAAACCTCTCTGGAGCACCTTATTTAGAACAAACACAGGAAAGCATCCAACTAGGTACTTCTCTACTTCAAATTAAGTGGTGCAATTTAAAACAAACGCCTTCCGTTAAGAGTATATTCTTTTTATAAGTTTAAGGTAAGCCATTCTCAGGGAACTGTTCAGGGGTAGTTTTTGTAAATCATCCCCAAAATTCAAAGCACCAAGGAAATCTTTTTTGTTGTCCATTTACCCTCACTCTCACAGTAAACTAGTGATGAACTGCCCTGCTGAGATTCTAATCTTGAACTTGCTCAGTTAGTAAACAATTGGGTCTGTTGACTAACATGAAGGAAATGATATCCATACCTGTATGGCACTGCAGATTAAAGTGATTGTCTGGCTATATGTACCTCTATAACTTATATAAATATTTCAATGGAACAGCTGGAGATGCTTGTTCTCTGCATGGAACATATTGGTCCTAGTGCAAGACTAAATTTTCATTTCAAGATCACCCCAGTAAATCTCAGAACTTCTAAACTCTTCTCATCTTCCACAGAATGAAGCAAACAAGCATCAAAAAAGTAAAGTCTATCTGATACTCTCAGTGATGGCATCTTCAAATATGGACAGAATACTTAGTTTGACAAAATAGTAGCTGTTTTGATGACAGCTAGAAAAAAGAGTTTCAGGCATTAATTTATTCCCTAACAATTTGCTTTCTAACAGAAGATGTTTCCCACCTTCTGCTTTTTATCTCAGTTCTGCCAACCTCACTAGCAGGTTGCAGCTTGAGATGTCATCTTCTTACAAACAAGAGGACAAAGAAAGATATCCTTAGACTGAAACCATAACTTACCCTGCTTCCAGTTTTAAACATGATCAATGTTGGATGCAATATTCCTAAAGAAAAGAGACTAGAAGTAACTGCAAGAGCTGAAACCAGGAAGCCTCATTTTATAATGGGCTCATTTTTTAGGATAAATGTTTGCTTTGTCATGAAAATGGGAATCCAAAATTGACTCAGTGATTCTCGGGCTATTCAGAAGTTCTAGAAAAACAAAGAGGATTATAAAATGAAAGCAAGCCTCGCTGCTTCATTTCTCCCTTTATTTTTCCTCATTCTAATGCATTAGGCTTGTGAATGCATTGCTGAGTCAGAACTCCAAACTCCTGTCAAAAAAATACTCAAAATAAAAAGTGCTGGCAGCTCCTATTGAGTGATGGCAACAGTTCCCCTGTTTTGATTACATATAATGATGGATTCAACTAAAGGCAGCCTCAGTGGAGCATAATGCCAGAAAACATGGGAACCATGTACTGTATGAATGAGGGAAGTAGCCTGGTGAGCTATTATTCTATGGACCAATAGTTTTAACTGAAGTAATACACTTTCCATTGAGTAAAGTACTGCATCTTCCGAGCCGTTGCAATTTAATGTATTTGCTTGCAAACTTCCAAGGGAAAGGCTACAAGTAGCTCTGATCTTTTTTTGTAGGTTTAACTAACTAAAATATTTCTTGAATAACTGATAAAATACTGCTTATAGATATAGTTTCTATATAGACTTGGTTTATATATTCCATTTTGAGAATATACAGGTAGTGCTTATTTAGTGATCAAAATTAGGGCCAGAAATTCAGCCACTAAGTGAAATCATTGCTAACTGAAACTGCAGCTGGGCTTACGATCTTCTTTTGTTTTACCAATCTACAAAGATCATAAATATGAGGAGTGGTCACATAGTTGCTTTTTTATCACTGTCATAACTGAAAACAGTCACTAAACAAGGCAGTTATTAAATAAGAACTACTTATATTTATAAAACTGGTATATAGTTTTGGTGGGTATTGGTCACAGAATATTTTCAAACCTGCCATTTTTTAATCTAAGATTCTATAAGCAAGGATTTCAGTATGTGTGTCTTAGGATACTGCTTTATAGGATCTGACTAAGGACAGTAGGTAGACAATATTCTAGAAATGTTAAGCAGAATTCAGAATAGTTCAAGAAGGCATGGAGACCATGGGCATAGTTCGTCTTTTTTCCCCTCAACTCAAGCTTAAAATAACAAAACCCAAGTTTTACCTGAGCATGCTCACATCATTCTATACAAACTAGGATATCTAACCTAGAGATTAATTTGCAAATCAACATACTGTTGCCTACATTCCATCACCTCAGGTGTGTAAACTGTGTATTTCCAATATATGCAATTGTAAAAAAGAAAATCCCATGCTAAGATCATTATAAAAGGGACAGAAAATAGAAATCCCTTTATATATATCCACTTCTGCAGAACTATATTGGTCCTGCATTTGAAAAAGAATGTAGCAAAACTGGAAAAGTACAGAAAAAGGCAACCTTGCTTATTTTCTTATAAGAAATGTTTAGCATTCATTAGAATGAAAAAAAGACAACTCACACCCGTGTCAGAAGCACTAAAGCCCTTCCCAGTTGAAAGGATTAGCCAGTTTCCCAGGGGACATCCAGCCAGGAGCTCGTTTCATGTCCCTGGCAGGAGCTGGAGCTGGAGCAAAGGACGGGAACTCACCCAGCCCCACGGCAACACAGATTTCAAACATAGGCTTGCTAACCTCCAACCCAGTGTCCTAACCATGTGAGCCACATGTTCCTGCAAGAAGACAACTGAGGGAAAATATAAATAAAATCATACAAATATAAAATCACGCTTAGCAGATAGCGAAAGCAGATTCTCCCCATTCTAATACACAAGGACTACCAGCCATCTAATGCAGGTATTTGGAAGAAGATTTAGAACAAACAAAAAGAAAACACTTCCTATGTAATCCATAATTAACTTGTGGAATAAGCCACATAAATTACACTTAAACAAAAAAGCAGGATGGTTGTTAACGCCAATGGCTTTAAAAAGACATTAGAAAAATGCATTGAGCACATCTCTACCAAAATATAGGTCTTGTGGGTTGAGCTCCTATCTTTTCAAAGGGGTGTTTCAGGAGGCCATCAGTGGGAGTATGTTTCCTTTGTCTGCTTGTGAACAATGAAGAAGCATTTTAAAAAAACTCAGCCCTCTGCCCCTCACAGAAATAGTTCTTCTTTTCTACCTTGAAATTCCCATATGCCAGCTTAAATAGCTGACCTGAAATTCTAGCATTGCAAAAGTGGGTGGGAGGGCAGGAATATCCCTAGATCTGCCTACTTCTTTCAAAATGGAAAAAAATAGCAACTTAATTACGGTAGTAATATTAAAAGGTGACCACTGAAATCAATTTAGTTTTGACTGGTTATTTATGATTAACTTAAATCTGTACAGTTCAATGGGCCTACTTTAAGCCTGAATTCAATACATTGCATCCAAGACCCTTTCCCCAAAATATAGGGAGGTAATAAGTGTTATTTCATCGTTAAATCTGAAAAAAAGATAACGAGGCACAAAATATCATTGTATCAATTTAATTAAATTTCATACCTTAAGTGCTAAACAACCGATATAAAAATATATTTAGAAACATTAATATAAACAATATTTAATTAATAACAGAAGAATAATTCACCCAGCAGTCAGAGCACTACCACTATCTTTACAACAAGAAAGTAATACCTTTTCCTGAGCATTTAAGTATGCTAGGAATCTACATTTTTCTCTCAAGTATACAATCAAGTGTTACTAGCAAGATCCTACTATAAAGATCCAGAGCAACTGAAGATATCATACAGCGTGAAATATGCAATAAAGTCCACTTTTTTTCTTGATAATGCCATTAAGCAAATTCATGTTTTTAAACTTCAAGCTGGCCCCAGTCTATTATGCGGGAAATACTTTTCACTTGGCACAGTGCACCATCTCCAGAACTATAACAAAACAAATAGAGTGTTAAATTGTTCAATCAGCACTCTCATCACATTCCAATCACACAGTAGTAGCAGTTTATTTGATAGTTTCAATCACAAATACATAATAAACAACAACAACAACAATAGTCGGATGCTGTTTCAGACCCAGTTCTAGGTTTTGGGGCTGCTGGATGAGGTTGCACTGTCCCAAACTTATCGGTGCATAATGTGGGAGACCTCTTGGACTTGTGGCAGTCATACTAGCAGGGCCTTTGCACAGCTTCATGTTGTGTGCAAATGGTACCCATCCCTGGTTTGGATCACTCTGTTCATAGCCATTCATGCCCTAGTCACCTTCCAACTGGATTACCATAATGTATTCTAGATGGGACTGTCCTTGAAGAATATCTGGAAGCTTCAGCTAGGGCAGAAAGCAACAACACAGGCATTTCTAGAACAGCACATGTTACACCTCTGCTCCATGGGCTATATTGGCATGGGACAGTTTATTTGAGAATCCACCTCTCCCCAACTACACCTACTCATCCCATCAGATCTGGCAGAGAAGACATGATTCAAGTTCTATCTGTTAGGGAACAACACTTGGCAGCAAGTCTTCTCTGCTATGGTGCCTGCCTTATGGAACATGCTCCCCCTTGAAGTGAGTTTCGCTCTATCCCTGTTAATGTTCTAGAAATCTCTCAAGACCTGGCTTTGCCATCAGGACAGGTGAGATCTTAATAGTAGTTTTATATATAAGTTAAACAGTAACTGAATGTTAACACTGGAAAGAAACAAAACCCTTAGTCATCAAGACTGCAATAGGCTGAACACAATGATAAGAGAATGATACTAGGACAGTCAGTAAACCAGAAATAGAGTGTATAACAGATGAGATAAAATAAATTGCTTAAGTAAAACTTCGCTAAGTGATATAGTTTGACAGAAAAAAAATCTGTAGATATATAGTAGAAGTAGGCACTAATTATTCAGTATAAGAAAAAGGAAGTCAGCATTTTAAAAAATCCTATGTGTTAATGCGATATTTGTAATCAATGTAATCTTTAATAGGTAGATTTTTTAAATCTACAATTAGAGATTAGATTATAAAATCTTACAATGCCAAATATAAATTAGACTTTGTAGAAATACATTCCTCACTTATATCACCAAAGCCTAAGTCAACTTTTGACCTAACTTACAGAGCAATAATTGTTCATATTATATTAAAATAAAAAGGTTTTATGTGTGCAGTATGTGACCTCTGAACTCACCTGATGATTTGGTTGATTCAACGGTTCTATCCTGCTGCCTGTTTAGATCCTGCAGCAGGAAGTACCAAGCTATCCAGCTGTTGACGGCTGCCTGTGTGGACTAGCCATTCGTAGAATTTGTTCTCCACTAACATCTGGAATGTCTTCCTCTGATTCCTGAAACCAAGGAAAGGATTAGCTCTGTACTGTATACATTTGTGTAAATATTGCTATCACTTGGTCTTTTTTCTTCAGTAAACATACACTCCCCAAATTCTTTTATCATTATTAAGGGATTTAATTTATTATGGTATGGTTCAGATTTTTATAATATGTAAGATTTTATAAGATTTTTATAATATTAAAACAGGATCATTTAAACCTATATAAAAACTTACAATCAAGAAGCGCTTCAGAAAATGTTTCAGCAAGTTATTGTGCTGCTAATGGTTACAGTGTTGGACTATGAATCAGGAGACTCAAGTTCATGGAATCTAAGTCTAACAAATCAGTAAAAGGTGTTTCATTAATTTTTTCATACCTAGTGGCAATGTCATAAAACTCAAAATGAATCACTGTAGAATGAAACAAAATTTTAAAATCAACTTTTTTATTAAGCATCGCGACCCCATTGACAATGTTCCGCCAGGCCTTCCTGCCCTCTACTATCCCCCGGAGTCCATTTAAGCTTGTACCGACTGCTTCAGTGAAGAATGTTCAAACTACCGCACCATCACACTTATTTCACATGCTAGCAAAGTTATGCTCAAAATCCTATAACCTAGGCTCCAGCAGTATCTGGACCGAGAACTTCTGGAAGTACAGGCAGGATTTCGAATAGGCAGAGGAACTAGAGATCAAATTGCCAACATCATGGAGAAAGCTAGGGAGTTCCAGAAAAACATGTACTTCTGCTTCATTGATTATGCTAAAACATTTGATTATGTGGAGCACAACAAATTGTGGCAAGTTCTTACAGAGATGGCAGTACTAGACCATCTTATTTGTCTCTTGAGAAACCTATATGCAGGTCAAGAAGCAACAGTGAGAACCCGACATGGAATCACTGATTGGTTCAAAATTGAGATAGGACTTCGGCAAGGCTGTATACTGTCACCTTGCCTAGTTAATTTATATGCAGAGCACATCATGAGAAAGGCAGGGCTAGATGAATCACA
>JANHGC010002742.1:12845-28952 GCA_027560395.1 Boaedon fuliginosus | reverse complement strand
GCTGACTCTGTAACTGCTTGGGGAGTGTTGTAAAGCTCTGATAAGCAGTATATAATATCTGAGTGCTATTGCTATCTCTGTTGTAAGCCGTCCAGAATCCTTCAGGAGTTGGGTGGCATAAAAATGTAATAAATAAATAAATAAATAAATAAATAAATAAATCTGTTAGAATGTTGCATGGGCATTAATATGCTGTTGCTAAAGAATACTTTCATGAAGATGATTCATGTGAAGATAAAGATCCTTACATATGTAGATGGCTATATACTGTGGGAAACAAACAGGGGATTCTGTTTAATTTTTCAAATTTGGAAGGTCATGGAGCTCTCCTTTTTCCTTTAGTTTAAAGGATGTGATATATCCTTGTATTTTTGAAAATGCTGCTCCAAATTTACGTATGAGAATATGCTTTAATAATAAGATTTGCTCTACCTGTATGTAGCTTCCTTATACTCACATCAGGATGGAAAAGAGAATAACTAACATGTAACAAAACAGAAAATAAACAGATGAAGCTATTATCCTTCATTCTTCTTCCTCATTTCTGTCAATTTGTCCTTTTTCCTTCAAAAAGAATTGAAATGTCCTTTTGTTAGTTAAGTACCTACTGGTATTAGTTGCTCTTGTATAATCAGTCCTGTAAAATGTCTTAAGACAAAATGGATTAACAATTCTGAACAGGCTGCAGCATTATGTAAGCAATTATATGCTATAATTTGGTAGGAAAAAATCATTCCAAAATAACTATTTTTGGAGTTTGCAAGCTAATTTTATCTAGCTGATCACTGGTTATACAGAGATAAAAGTGCAGTATTATGAAAAGTGCAATTCTGTGCACTGTTTTTTTTTAATAAAAGTAAGTATAGCTAAATTAAATTAAACAAATTTTTAACAATAGAGAATTAGGAAGCAGTTGCTAATGCATAAATTCTGCATGAGGGGATGACCACAGATTGGTTCCAGTTTGGAAGATTGAAGATTAAATTCCAGAAAATCATTACAGTGCTCCTGGAATTGCGAGTTCTGTGAAGTTTGGAAGAAAAACAGTTGATGTTGTATCCCAATAATTCCTATGTACTAACTACAGTCACATGGTCTTAAAAATTATTCTGTTTAGAATCTTTTGTGACCTTAATGTTTTGTTTCTGCTAAGCTTATATTTGTTTTTCAGCACATATAACACTTTTGCTGAGAACATCTTTCAGACAGAAATCAGTGAAACGTGTTCCTATTTGTTGCTATAGTATTTAAATATAGATATAAATTTATAGATGTAAATTACATCTAATTAGGAAAAAAATAGTATGTGCAAATGGAATGTTTTAGAGAACTTTATTCTTTTTCTTTAGACCAGGCCTGCCCAACTCATGGAGGGAAAAATGCCAGTTTGATACGTTAAAAATAATTATGAGCCACAAAGGAATAACTGGCAAACTGATCAGTTGTTCAGTGGCTAGCAGCATAGTAGCGGAATGGAGTTGGCCATATCCCTGAGGCCTGGAGGCATTGGGGACACTCAGTAATATGATTTTTAGAGAAGTGGTTGTGAAATCAAGGCAGCAATATTCCACCAATATTCCTGGTGGCAGCAATATTTGGTAGCATTGGATTGGTTATTATTTTACAAAAATAAATCCTATGAGTCACATGATGATTTGGCCATTTAGGTGTGTCTTTATAGTTTCCCAGGATATATTTTTCTGAATTAGAACCCATTTGAGACTGTTGAGTGTGATTTGGCCACTTTTGTGCATTCTGGTAGTTTTCCAGTAGATAGTTTTCTGAATCGGAAGCCATTTGTGGAATTCTTGGTGTGATACATAGGTGAGGGATGGACACAAACTGCTTTCAGTGTAAAATATTTCTGGAAAATATCAGACCACCACAAATCTATCAGGTCTGTATGGTATGGAGGCAAAATTATAGTTTTGTCCATTTTCCTCTTTAGAATATCTTAAACCTGTATTAATACATGCAATTTATGTCTCTTGCAGGTATTGTCAGATGAGGAAAAACGAAAGCAGTATGATGCCTATGGTGAAGAAGGGTTGAAAGAGGGACATCAGAGTTCTCATGGAGATATTTTTTCACAGTAAGTGTGCTTTACTACTTCACACTTTTTCGCATGATAAAGTGTTATCTTACAGTGTAGTACAATGGCATCTTTATTCATTAATTTCAGCCAAGTTACTATTATGTTTTGTTCAGCAAGAGCAAAACTTCAATGGAGCATCTAAAATTGGTTTCAAACAATATGAAGGACAGCAATGAGAATTACTATTAGTAAATGCCAGCAGAACAATAACAACTTTATCAATGAATGAGTTAAAAAGTCTTTCATAACACTTAAATAGTGAACCTATAATGATGGCCCTATGCAAACCTCTGCAGAGGTTCTATACATATTTGGAGTGGGAATTATATCATTTCAGATTTTGCCTAGGATTTGCCAAAGATCAAGGCCATCTGAGAAGAGATTATCTATTCTGAATTAAACATTATTCTCAGTGCTGATTACTGCATGGACTTAGAAGCTATGTCATAAGTAGGAGCTCCAGCCTGACATGCAGGCATTCACACTTTGCAAGACAAAAAACAGGGCTGTGGGTCAGTGCTCTGAGCAGCAGCATTCTCATTGCTGTCCTGCATGTTGTTTAAAACCCAGAGTGTCACATTTCTGAGAACACAAGTCAGGTTTCATTAATACATGCCAGGTCTGCCTGTTCAGTTAATGCCAAGCCATTGATGAACCTTCACCAGCATTTGCTGTCTTGCAACAACGACTATTGTCTTTGATATAATCACATTCCATGCTATTACTAACTAATAACTATTTGTTTAGTTGAATTAATTCTGCCTTAAATCTGAATGTGAATGCTCAATTCTGCTTTACATTTAGAAAACCCTCATCACTAAGGGCACATACTTAAGAAGTCAGCAGATTTGTGTGAAGGCATAGTGATTAGTTTATTTCAAACAAATTACTGGCTTGGCAACATAGAATATTAGAGTTCACAGTTAGTGTATTGATTAGGAAGTGTATGGCACTTTTATCTACCAGACTCCTTCTGCAGGTAGTCCTCAACTTGCAACATTACAAGAGACATACCTTGGGTCTACTTAATACCCAGATTTAAAGTTTTGACAGTTGCGGCCAGTCACATCACTGACCTTCAGGTGCTTAACAACACGGCCATATTTATGTCATTTGCATCATTCCACAATCACAGCACTACGTTTTATGACAGTTTTGACAAAAATCAGCATTTTAACAGACACTTCCCTAATTCACTATTTTGAATTATAGCTGGTTTCCAGAAACAAGGGTAATGTCTTTGGGCTACCTAAATAAAAGAGCATAGGAGACTTTCAAAATTGATGTCAGCCCCACTAGGTAGATCAGTCCAAAAGATTAACTCCCCAGAAAGTCTAAAACTACTTTTATTGAAATTGGCTGTAATAACAGACGCTTCCAAGTCTGATTCTGTGTACCTCCTTCTCATAATTCAGCAAATTTCCATCAACTTCCTTACTCCCTATAGTTGCCTTAGTAATTCTTACCTGCTCTCCTATAAGTTTAATAGAAAGGAAGCTAAATGAGTCGATATTCATGTCTTTTCAGTTTCTTTGGAGATTTTGGTTTCATGTTTGGAGGCAATCCTCGTCAGCAAGACAGAAACATTCCAAGGGGAAGCGACATTATTGTGGACCTAGAAGTTACGTTAGAAGAAGTGTATTCGGGAAATTTTGTGGAAGTAAGTAAGGCAATTTTCTTAATAGGTCTCCTTTACTCATATAAATCTGTTTTTCAGGCTTCATTACTAGAAATAGTTCTCTCTCAGTGAATGAATATGAGGGAACACCAAAAGTATCCTTGTATTTCCTGTGGAATTGCATTGCATGGTAAATGTTAGGTAACTGCTTTCAGTTTTGTCTTCAGTACTAAGTGCTTGTGAAAGAAACAATAGGAGAGCAATTCAAATTAATCAGTGGCCCTATTTATGCACAACAGGAGCATGTAACTTTTTTCCACACAAGGAGCCACACTTTGCCTTTGGTGACAGACATCCTCCAAAAAGTAATGAATGATAAAAACTAAACTTTATTTCTGTTACTTGCATATTTAATTATATTTAAAATTAAGTATAATCACTGTGATCATCATTTAGGTGTATAGGAATTTCATTAGGATTTGAGGTGTCCCCTATAGCTTTTACTTCCACATTTTCCCTTTTTTAGGTATGGGGGTGGGGATATTACTAGCTCAATTGCAGTACTTTTGGAAAAAAAATGGGCGAGTCTTTAACATGGACAAATTCTATTGTCTACTAAGATTATAAACCTCTATGTTGGCATTTATTTTATTAAATAAATTATTTAATAAATTATTATTTGTTAATGAGCTATTAATAATTTTAAATAAGGGAAAGATCAATAATCATAGCTAAATGCCAACTGAAAAGCCAGGGCATAATTTGTGATCGTTTATATTATATTAAGTTTATTGATGTTATAAAGTCTAAATAGTAGATTTATTATAAATGAGATGTTTGTCTGATTTATTCATTTGAAAGGACTAAAGTGTTGTATATTATAAAGTTTGCATCCAACAACATCACCCTTTACCCGTTTGCAGGTTATTAGGAACAAGCCAGTTGCAAGACAGGCACCAGGGAAACGGAAATGCAATTGCCGGCAAGAGATGAGGACGACTCAGTTAGGCCCAGGACGTTTTCAGATGACACAAGAAGTTGTCTGTGATGAGTGTCCCAATGTCAAGTGAGTTTGAGGGCCTGTGGCTATTTGGTGCTTGAGTAATTGACAATCTTATATAATTGTTAAAAATAGCAGAGGGAGGATGATTACATTTCCAGTATGAGCCACAAGGTGGCATAGAGTGTTGGGTTTTTTTTTTTATGGCTTGAAAAGACAAGGGAGAAACTTTTGTGCCTGAAAATCTTCAGGGTGACTGAAAGGAGCCCATAAAATTGCTCTACCATTATAACAACCCTGGTAGATTTGTTCTGCCAAATAAAAGTTGCACGGGGGAGGGAGAGGGGGCTTTAGAGGAGACATGGTAGCACCTGCTGACAATTATTTAAATCAAATAGAAGACACCATGGTATTCCAGGAAGGCATCATTGTTTTAAGGGCTATTCAACAGGTGCTTTGTGAATGTCTATTCATTCAGCCTTCAAATTCTACTGTTGTACAACATACATATTTAGCTAAGGTTTGAGGTGTTCCCTGTAGCTATGTAAATAAAGTTGTGCTCAGAAATTTATGTAACCCTTGCAGAATTTGTACATTCTGGACTATATTGTAAGTAAACAAAAGTAATCAAACCATTTTTAAAAAAATTATAATGTGATTCAAGTTAAACTATTAGGCATTATGGAATAGCACAATCTTTAAACCATAGCAATAAAAAATAGTAAAACAGTGGTTTTACTATTTACTATCCTCTTTAGTTCTTAATCGTATGCATTGCTCCCTTTAACATCAATGATCCTAACAGTCCTAATTAGGATAGTTATGAATGAGGCCGTTACAATCAGGAGACTATGGCTGCCACTCCAGAACCTTTGCTTTGTTTTGCTGCAGCCACTGAAGGGTCAGTATAGCTTTAGGTATCAGATCATTGTCATGCTGGAAAGTACAAGTGTGTCCCATTCACAACTTTCAGGCTGCCCAAATATTCGACAGTATGAAAATTTTTGAACATAACCATTTTATTTCCTTTATTGCTATGGTTTGTTTTATGATTGTGATGTTCTTAGATGCCTACTTGTTTAATTTGAATCACATGACAAAAATGTGTAAGTAAATTAATGTTCATTTATAAAATGGTCCACATCTTAAAAATTCTACAAGAGGTATGTAAACCTATGAGGGATTTGCGTATTGCAAGGGGCATGTAAACCTAGGACCACAACCGTAAGCATGAATAGACTTAAGCTAACATTTGTAAAATAAATAAAACACAATACAACCTGATTGAAGACACTTAAAAATGCAGTGTTAAGGGGAAATTCCGCTTTCATATAAATATATTTATTGTTTAACTTTTTGATATTTTCTTGTTTCTCAGACTTGTGAATGAAGAACGAACTTTAGAGGTGGAGATAGAACCTGGTGTTAGGGATGGAATGGAATATCCCTTTATAGGGGAAGGTACATCTTTTAATTTTTATTCTTTAATTTTTGATATCTTTTGGGAGGTTGTAATTTATGGGATGTATGAAAAACTGAAAATTCTATGTTTCAAATTGATGAAAACAAACTGAGGCTGGAAATTTAGACCCTAATTTAGCCTCTGCTTTTTTAAATATGCTTGGAAGATTTTATGCCTTTGAAAAAAATATTTCCTGTAACAGTACTAAAATTTAAATACATACAGAAGATACATAAATTTGTGCAGAAGATTATGTATCTTTTGTATGTCTCAACATTTTTCCTTTCTCTTATTTTATAAACTTTTGGGCCAATGTCTACATAATAATTTCAGGGGAACTTGGCTGTGAGTTCCTATGACACTAGAAATAGAAACTTGTATGTCAGTCTTATCATCCCTGAATTTTTTTATCCCTGTCATTGCAACACTACCTATTTTTGTTCTTGTTGCCAGATATTTCAAAATCTGAATAAATTGGATAATGATTACGTTCTAACCATATATTTTTGTACAGACTAAAATAAGTAGTTTACTAATATTTCACATTTAGTCCAACCAGTTGTATTTTTATACTTTTGCCTTAATAATGTATTCCAATTTTTTTTAGTTAACTATACATATTGAATTTCATTAACTTAACAAGCTAGTGTTTGAGGAAAAAGTCCCCCTCCTGGTAGATCATGCCATTATAGAAATCTTAAAGAAACATTGGTCTCACTATAAAGAGATGGTTTAGTTACAAAATGTTTAAACATACCTAACACTTGTTCAAATTTGATTAGGAGAACCTCATGTTGATGGAGAACCAGGTGACTTGCGCTTCCAAATAAAAGTTCTTAAGTAAGTTTCTCTGCTTTACTAAATAATTTACCAATGTTTTTTCTATATTAGCTAACAATGAACACATTTGCCTTAGTGGTACTAGCAATTAACATATTTTGGCATGAAAAAATGTTATGCAATCAAAGGCTTTGATGGACAGATTATTCCATTAAACCAGTGATGCTCCAACTGTAAGATTATCCTTTGGGGCAAAAAGTGCATAAAGTATTAAAAGTGTTTGCTTCTGGGAAACACTGGTGGCCCGAAGCAGAGTAAACCTTTCTCAACTATTACCAAAGACTAGGTGAGTCGAGTTGTTTCTGGAAAAAAATATCTGCACTGAATGTCTAAAGATGATTTCAAAGGAAATACACAAAGAGTTCTTGTGAAGATCTGAAGAAAGTTTTTTTTAATGCCATATTATGACAGATCCAGAGATATTTTATACATGCAAACACTAGTATGTAAAATTAGAATTAATATCCCTGTGGTGTTAGGAAAAATGCTAATTCTAATCATGACTCAAAAAATTACTTTCCATGACTGTACTCACTCAAATTTCAAAACAATTTAAATGGATTTCTTCAGAAAATTAATACATAATTTCCAATTTGTCAGTAATTTTAAATCATAATTTTTAATTTCACATGCTGTAAAAAGAGTGAGTTTGCCATGCCAGAAGAAGTGAGAAATAAAAAATAGTAATATTCTAATATGTTGACTACAGGCATCCAGTCTTTGAAAGAAGAGGAGATGATTTATATACAAATGTTACCATCTCACTTGTGGAAGCTCTTATTGGATTTGAAATGGATATTGCTCATTTAGATGGACATAAGGTAAGATAGAAGATTTCTTTGTCTGAAAACATTTTCAAAGAAACCTTTTGTATCCATAATACACATGTTGGCACCAAGATATACTACTATAGTCCTCGACTTACAACAGTTTGTTTAATGACCATTCAAAGTTACAACTGCACTGAAAGATGTGACTTATGACTGTTTTTCATAGTTAAAACCTTTGCAGTATCTCCATGATCATGGGATCAAAATTCAGACACTTGCCAACTGGTTCATATTTATGACGGTTGCAGTGTCCAGGAGTCTTTTGATCAGCTTTTGCGACCTTCCGACAAGCAAAGTCAATGGGGAAGCCACATTCACTTAAAAACCGTCTTATTAACTTAAGAACTGCAGTTATTCACGTAACAATTGTGGCAAGAAAGGTCATAAAATGGGACAAAACTCAACAAAATGTTTCACATAGCAACAGAAATTTTTGGCTCAGTTTTGGTCGTAAGTTGAGGACTATCTATATTTACATTGTGATTATTTTGGGTAAAATACTTCCCACTTAAACATGTTAATCCTACTGAAAATTCAACATGTTTTTTTTTTGCTAGGTCCATATTGCCCGAGATAAAATCACAAAACCTGGAGCCAAGCTGTGGAAGAAAGGAGAAGGTCTTCCAAACTTTGATAACAATAACATCAAAGGCTCCCTTATCATTACATTTGATATTGAATTTCCAAAAGAACAGTTGACTGGGGAACAGCGAGAAAGTATGTATAGTAGCACCGTAATGATAATTTAGAAAGAACATTGACTTATTAAATTCATTACCTTAATTGTCAACATATTAATGCTCAATGTAGAAATCAAAGGGTACAATCTATTCAAAAAAGGCAGAAATAACAGAAGTGCCAGAAGAAGGAGTTCCATGCCTGTTCAGCAAAAAATGAATCCAGAAACAACCTACAGTACTGTTGTTGGTGTTAATTGTCACTTGCTAAATGAAGAGAAGATAGGAATAATGCTTTCCTAAAGCAAACTGCAATTTTTTAAGGAGACATAAAATATAAGCTGCCCTATAAATGTAATTAAGTAGGGTGCTATGGCTCAGCAGTTAAGATGCTGAGCATGTCAGCTGGTAAACTGACAGCCTGCTTCAAGACCTGAGCATGCACAATGGGGTGAGCTCCTGTTACTTACCCCAATTCCTGCCAACCTAGCAGTTCAAAAGCATGGAAGTGCAAGTAGATAACTGGATACCACTTCAGTGGGATGGTAACAGCATTCTGTGCGCCTCAGCATATAGCCATGCTGTCTTCGGGTAATGCTGGCTCTTTCAGCTAACAAATGGAGATGAGCACCACTCCCTGTGGGCATTACTGGACAGGAGAAACCTTTATCTTTAAACTAGCTGATTACACGGCCTTGCTCGGGGTTGTTGTTTTTTTTAAGAAGTATATCTGCCACAGCATTTGCGGGCCTTCTTAAGCCCCTGGCACCCCCTCCCACATCTCTGCTCCAGGCAGGCCGGTCTCTGAGGAAAGGCAGTCAGGGCTTGACAGGGGCATTGGGCCACAGCCGTTTACAGGCCTTCTTAAGCCCCTGGTGCCCCCTCCCAGATCTCTGCTCCAGCAAGGCCATCTCTGAGGAAATGCAGCTGGGGCTTGACAGGGGCACTGCGCCATTTGCAGGCCTTCTTAAGCCCCCGCACCCCCTCCAACATTGTAGATGATCTTACTTGGGGTGGGATGCTCAGTGTGTCTTGGGCCTGTCACCACTGGGGCAAATCTGGAATTTATATGTATAAAACATGGCACCTCAGAGGTTTGAATATGGTGCCTCAGTTTGAAAACAGCACACACTCAGTAGAGAATTGCTGCTTGTTCGTTAAGAGTGTCCTCTTTGCTCGCAAAAAAGGGGGGGGGGAGGTCCCCTACCCTTTGGAGCCCTTGACAGTGCTGATCTTACTAGGCTTTGCGACCTATCTGCCAAGTTTGAGGTAGATTGGTGCAGGATTGAAAGTTTGCATAGAGCACATACAAACTCCCATCCCCATCCCACCTCTCTTTTATAGATATAGATTCAATAGCTAGCAGCAATGGCGTCTTTAATTACCCTGACATCTTTTAGTAGAGAAACCGATGGGGAGGCAGGGATTTCTGACATCCCTAACTGAAATTTTCTAATTTAAGGAATGGAAAAAAGCACTAAAATTAGGGTTACCTGGTAATCATGCTAACCAGTTGAGAAGATTGAAGTAGAAGCAGAAAGAACATTGTGGGAGAATAAACATGTTGGCTGTCTTTGTGGTTCTTAGCATAAAGAAACATTTAAGGCTTAAATGTTCTCAAATAGAAATGCTGCACATCAATAAAGCAGATTTTAATAAATTCATCAACAACAAATAATACTCCATGTCAGAAACTAATAAGATGAAAACAGTATAAGAAGCTTCAATAGCTACACAAAAAAACATATGTCCCAGGGTCATGTGAGCAGCTTTTGTGACCTTCTGACAAGGAAAGTCAATGGAGAAGCCAGATTCACTTAACAACTGTGTTACTAACTTAACTCCGATGATTCATTTAACAGCAGTGACAAGAAAGTTCGTAAAATGGGGCAAAACACATTTAACAGATGTCTCACTTAACAACATAAATGTTGGGCTCAGTTGTGATAAGTTGAGAACTATTTATAGTATTATTGAATGTTTCCTCTCTGAACTGTTTTGAGTAATATGCTACTTGAGAATCGAGAATAATGACCATTTTTCACCTTAATACAGTAGCAGACTCGAGTGTAGATGTGATTGTGATTTTATTATTTTGCAGGTCTCAAACAATTGCTGAAACAACCATCTGTTCAGAAGGTGTATAATGGACTGCAGGGCTATTGAGACTGAGACAAATGGACTTTCTTGTGGATAAATGAAATAAGTACTGTAAACTGCAGTCTTTTCTGCTGGTCATTGTAGAACAAATGCAGAGGGTGCAGTAACCTCTGAAACCTCTTTTTTTTACAACAGCAAGGATAATTCTGGGATGGATCCGAATACAACAAACAAAATTTCTTTATTCTGGATACAACTGGTGCTCTATTTGGAGCAATTAGGCTCCAGCAATTGAGAGAGATCGTGTTTTTAACTAAATTGGCACACTGAAGTTCCATTTTCAAATATATTTTGATGTTACTTTCCTTGCCACTCTTAATGAGTTTTCATGATTTTTTCATAGTTCCTTTATCTTGGATCACCTTGGTTTTGACATGTTCTTTGGCCCATCTTGGAGTTACACCTATCCCTATTTTTCTTGTTCAAGTTTGAGGCATGAGCAAGATAATAGCTACCTCCGCAAATTGCTGTCCTCTCTTCTTGTTAAACTGCCAGTGCTTCTTGTTATTTACAGTTGTAGAAGTGTTAGGTTTTGCCACCATCCAAAGTGGGTCTTTGCAAGTTAATACTTAGAAGTTAAATTGAAAGAAACTGGTTTAAATGAACTGAGAACCTTTTTGCTAACAGTTTGTCATTGCACTTAGAAGAAAATGTGCTTTTGTTCACTTAGATAGGAGCTGCTGTTTTTTTTTAATAGAGCTCTTTATAGATATCTCCTCTAATTTGCAGTTAAAACATTTTATGTAACTAGATAAGTAAGAATACTAGATTATAAATATGTGGGAACCTTGGGTCAATTCATATTTTAAGTAGCACATGTTTCCAGAAGTGCAAAGTATGGAATCTGAGTGTTTAGAATTTCTCAGATATTTTCAAATTATGCATATTACACAGTGTATGGTACTCCTTCCTATAAATATTGGCATATTTTCAGTACATACAACAAATACACTGTAACATGGCTATAGGTCAGGACCATTGGACAAGGTATGGTTAGGAAAGCACATAGTTTCTATTTTTTTCCAGTCTCTTGGCTAATAGGCACACCCATAACTGTCTCATGCAGACTTGTGTGTATTTTGAATATCATATTTATATATCTTTACTGAAAAGATGGCTGCAGTTTCTGACCATGGGTTAGCCTCTTAGTCTCAATAATGACCTAGCAGTAAATAATGTTTATTTCCTTGACTGAAATTGAAATTGCTTTATTTAATCTGGAAAACGAGCCCACTGATATTTACCAGCAACATTGTATTATAATGGATGGAACTGATGAATAGAGAATAGAAAAAGGCTAGTAGTGAAATAAATAGCCACAAACTGTGAATAGATTGGAATAACTTTATAAAAAACATCCAGTCAATTCTGCCATTCATTCCTCTGTTTTAAGAACTATAAGTTCTACAAATGAAAGGAAACTTAAGGACAGGTAAAAAGGTTTTTTTTTAATGACTATATTTAAATATATGATCATGCCAATTCATAACTGAAAGCCCCAGGTCTAAATTCTGGTGAAAATCTAATAAGATCTTTAATTAACTAAGCATTTTTGGAGGAGCTTTAGAGCACATAGAAGTGATGAACAGGAAACAGTTTCGCAATTGTTGGCCGCCTATCCTCTCAGTGTTATGAGGATAAAATGCATGGAGTTATTCTCATGTTTTCTTGGTAAGCACTGTAATCCTAAGCATCCAGAAAAAATAGTGGAATCTTAATTTCTAGTAAAATTTTGAAGAAATTCTGTAAAAATCTCTTGAGAGAAGCATCATTTGCAGCTTGACCCAATTTAAAACACAGTTGCTAATTCTGAATCTTCTTAAAGGTCCACAGGCTTATAAGATTTCTCACATCACTGGATTTATCATCATAAATTGTCTTTGGAACTACAGGAATGGAGGGAAGTATAGAAAGAGCCACCCAAAATCAACTGAAATGTATCATATTACCACCAGTGTATTTCCTTCATTAAAACTCTAATGTGATCTGATCAGGGATGCCTAAAATTTTTCATACAACTATAATTGTATCAGGATCCTTCAAAGATGAATGTAGGAAGAAGCAAAAAGAAATTCAGGCATTCTAGATTTTTATACTGTATTTGCCTAATGGATAAAGGAATAATAGAACAGGCAAATCTGATTGTTAAAAACTTCCCCAAAATCGGGTATAGTACAGTGCAAATTAAAACATTGCCGACAGAACATAATAAAATACAACATGATCACAATAAAAAACCAGCATAATATGAAAATAAACAGGTATATACTGACACAGCATGATAAATACAATCTAGTGTTCTATACAAAAACTGAACCAAACTGGCTGTCAGCACGAAAAAATACAATGCCATACGATAATTGGCATATTGGGTTGAGTTGGATTGAAAGTGACCAATTCAAAGTGATGAATGAACTCTGTGGTTAGGTGGGAATTTTAGTCTGGGTCTCCTAATCCAAAGCCACCTACACCAGCCAGATAGATTCAAGATGCGTATATTTCTCATAGTGGCAGTCTTTCCCCACACGAGTCCTGCATGTTTGTCTTCCAATCGGCTCCATTGAGAAACAAAGCTGATGGTTCATTTGTGCGTCAGTACTTCTGCTATCGCTTCCCACCTGTGCACAAGAACAGGCAAACTGCTAATCCCATTAGTGCTAGAGCACCCATAGTGATGCCTATCACCAGTGGAGTGTGTGAAGGTCCTTCCCGTTGGGCTGCAAAAGAAAACAAGATGTAGGTCTGCTTTTAGGCTGCTGGTGTTTTTGGGGTGGAGAGGGCATTGTGGATGATGATGGAGTGGGAGAGGGCAGGAACAACATGTTAAAATGACTGCCAACACAGCTATCATTTCAAATACTAAATAGGCCTTTTTTCTTCCCTTTTTCCACCCTGGAAGACAAGCAGGCAACCACACATGCAATATTGATTTTGTACAATAGTTTGCACTAGGTGGTGGGATCACAAACCCTCTTCTGCCTGTCCTCACATCACCTTTTTACTCCCCCTATAGTCCTTATTTGGGAGTAGAATCAGGGCAAGTGGATGGAACTGATTATTTACTGGCTGGATGCCCTTCCTGATGATCAGCTATTTCATTTTCCTGTTTCATTACGCGTTTCTAAGGTTATTACTTTATATTAAGGAAAAGCAAAATACTGCAGAATTTTGCTCTCCGGTGTTATTGAGATGACAGTGCTACCTTTATTGCATATCCTTTTCCCTTAGAATTGGTGAATAAGAAGAATTGACTGAGCCAGGATAATTTGCTGCCTAGCCAAGGGCTTCTCTGTAACTATCAATTGTCTCACCTACCAGTACTGGCTTCTTTGTTGTTAGTATGCATCCTTACAAAGTTGACACAGGTTTCTTGTAGGAAGAACTGTAGATTGGTAGTTGTTTCTTGGAATTGATTCAGCTTCTTACTGGTATAATTGGCCACCAAAGTGTTAGACAAACTTTCCCAGTTATTAGTCTTTGTGTGAAATTTCAGGAAATCACTCCCATTCAGCAAAATCTTGTAGAAGCTTCTGGTGCCATTTTCAGACACTTCGCACCCCTTTGTGCAATATATGGATATGGGAACTGCAATCAAAATGTCTGTTAGAAAAATATGTACTGAATATTTGAACATCACACACAAAGTAATAGAGAACAAAGGAAGCACTCAAACTGAAGCTTGTGAATATCCTTATACAACATGTATGTTTCCAATTACTTGCTTTATCGTAACGTCAATAGAATCTATATGTTCTTAATTTTTAAAAAAGTGAAAATTATCAATTTCCAAAAAACTAAAATAAAATAAGTGAAAATAAGTAAAAGAAATATAAAAGGAGGGAAAAAGTTACAAAAGTGGCTTCCAATCTTCTATTTTACTTCCCTTTTAATTTTTAATCCCTCTTCTATTTTACATCCCTCTTCTTAAACAGATTTTGTGGACATCTATTAGATAATGTAACTCCTTGTTTTTGCTGCCAGTGCTATGAATCATGGAATTGGAAGGAACTTTACAAATTATTTAGTCCATCCTTTTCCTTATGTGGCATCTATTAGACCATATCTGACAGATGACTATCCAACTTCTATTTGGCCTTTGGTAAACAATTTGTGGCAACTTGTTTCTCTAGCTGACAGTTCAGAAAATCAGGATTTCCAGCCTAAACTTCCTTGCAGTTTTAACTCCCTGGGTCTTATCCTGCCGTCTAGAACATTAGAGAATACATCCACATATATCTAATAATCCTTCCATTTTTTTAAAGACCATCATATCTTCCTTTGGTTCTTCTGTAGGCCAAACATACTTGAATCCTTTAATCGTTCTTTATATGGCTTGGCTTCCAGACTCTATCATCTTGGAAATCATACCCTGAACCTGCTCCAATTTGTTATTGCCCTTTTTGACCTTTGTGGCCCAAAAGTATTCAAAGATCTTGACCATAGCCCAGATCTTTTTTATATGGACTATTGCCAACTAATACCCCCCATGTTATACTTGAGCTTTACTTTTTCCTATCCAGATGTGGAATATTATGTTATATTAAATTTCATTCTGTTTATTTCAGTGTACTATTCAAGTTGTCTGAATCTTCCATCCACCACGAAGTATTGGCCATCCCTCCCTCCTTAGTACTGCAAATTTTGGAAGTGTCCTCTTAACTCCCAAGTCAATAATAAAAAGTTGAACATTATAGGCACGTGGACACAGCTCTTTGACTACACTACTGATTTCCCTCAAGTGGACATGCAGCAGTAACTAATACTCACCAAAGTTCACCTAACTATAGTATAAGCTAGGCCCTATTTGACCATTTTATAGAGAACACCTTGAGAAACTCTCAAAGTCTTTGATGAGTTTCAAATGAGCATGGCCGCAGCATTCCCCTTATCAAACATAGTAACTAGCAAAAGAAACATTAGCCTGTCATGTTTTGTTTGCAACAAACCCATATTAGCTCTTGTTAGACATACCACGGCTATCTAATGATCAGAAACATGTTTTTCACTTCCATATCTCTGATGAAATAATTCCATTTATTGACAAGCCCTTTCAAATGTTAATTTGAAAATGTGAGCAATTCGGTTTTAGCAGAAAGAAGGGGTACAATGGGTTGAGTGATAATACAAAATAGATGTGGTAACATCACATGTAAGGCTGGAATTTTTCAATTCTTTCATTATTTTTTGTTGCTGGGAAGTAAGGCTTTGCTTTTGAAATTGCTTTTAGAAATTACATTGCATACATTTCCCAACTCAAAATAGTGAAAATGTTAAAGCCATTTTTTCATCAATCTTAAATGTTGGTGCTCAGCAACACCATTTTCCTTGGCAAAATGTCTGTTGCTTTAACATGTACTAGCCATTTACCCAGCGTTGCCCGGGTAATTTTTTAATAGACTGCCATCTTTCTTCTTTCTTTCTTTCC
>JANHGC010002742.1:0-12745 GCA_027560395.1 Boaedon fuliginosus | reverse complement strand
CTTCCTTCCTCCTCTCTCCTACCTTCTCTGCTGGTATGGGCGGTCAGCATGTTCCCCCCAGCAGCCAGCTTGTTGCCGCTGGGCAGGGCAATGCTGGCCTGTCTTCCATGAGCAGCCAGGTTCTTTTGGCTGGCCACATGCTTTCCTGAAGAAAAAAAGCAAAGGAGGCAATTAGGGGTGAGCGGTAGAACCGGAAGTGCCGCCAATCAACTGTTGGCAAAGGTAAAGGATGCAAGGCTTCCTGGCAGCCACCCCTAATTGCCTCCTTTGCCTTCGTCAGCAGTGCATACTGTTCCCCAGCTGGGGAGGGAAGCAGCCGTGGTTCTTCTGCACCAGCCGCGAGGGGGTCAGGAGGGGAGGGCGAAGGTGGCTCTGATGCTGAAAAGGCGTGCGCATGTGTGAGCCACAGCAGCAACAGCAGACAAAAAGTCAGCGCATGCACAGTGGAGAGTTGCGAGTGTCCTCTTTGCACCCCAAAAAAGCGGGGGGAAACAGACCCTATCTTTTCCAAACCCCGACAGTGCATTTCTTAACTACGTTTTTCTACCTATCTGGCAAGTTTGAGGTCAATTGGTGCAGAATTGAAAATTTGTATAAAGCACATACATCCACACATCCACATCCCATCTCTCTTTTATACATATAGATTCAAACTATTGCCACCTTAAAACTTCCTTCATTACTCACAGGATATGATCGTTTCCTTGGAGACTATCATAACCATTCCCTGGAAACTCTGCAGGTATTTGTGCAGTTTGCTTTCCGTCTGTTCCCAGAGGTTGGATGCCTCTAATGGTAACAGCTGTGTCATATTCAGATGTTCAGTATGACCCTCCAAGCTATGGGTCAGTATCCCATCTAGGGCAGCATTGCCTACAAATTTCACAGAGTCGTCTTTTGAAAAGTTGGCAGTCAATGTCATGATGAAGGTATGAGTTTCTGAGAATAAAAAGAAAGAAAGGAGATAATCAAGCCAGCGGAGGTAATAGTTTAAGTCCCTTCTTCCTAGTCCACTGCCTCTGGCTAAATGGGTTAGGGATGGTAGGCATTTGCTCCAACCTCACCTTCCCTCTCTTTAAAAAAGGGAAGGAGATCAGCTTGGTTGATCTTTTTATCTCACTCTTTTTTCTCTCCCTTTGTTCAAAGGCTTCCTGTAACCTTAACTGAAAAAAGCAGAGGGATTAGTACAGGAAGTATTGCACATTCAGGAAGGAGGGGTTGCCTGCCTAATTTCCCCTTTGAAAAGATGTTTTTCATAGCACTGACTGTGGCACTGGTTGATTGCCAAGGCACTATACGATCCAGACTGCCAGGCACCATTGTTTATGGTGGCCTCAACATTCTTCCTCTGGTGCAAAAAAATGTGAACTAAAAGGGAAAATAATATATCACTTCTGAGATGATCTGCCATCCACCAGTGTCAGTGCCACCAAATCATTTTCCTGATCTGTCAAGTTCTCTAGTTCAACTTATTTTTAATTTATTTTTACTTGACCAATGTGCTTGTGGGATACTTTTTGATGGCCGGAGCTATGCTTAATATTCTGAGGAAACTAAAGTTCCATGGTAAGCAATGTAATGATGCAATTGTGTCATGATGGTTTTTCTCCTTGATTTCGGGACTGTATTATTATTATTTTATTTAAAAAGCAATGTGAAGCTGATTTATGCTATTTTTGTTTATTCTGTGCCTTAAAATATGCAATATTGAGAGTGAAGATAGGAGAAAAGCAAGCAATTGGCTCACCATACATCTGGGAGAAGAGAAAATGTTTTTGTAAGGCACGTTGCCAATAATAAAATAGAACATAGATTCACGATTGAGTCACTACTCCTAAAAAACTCGGAATATGGGTGCATTTGGAATGCATGGGTGTATATGGGACACATGCCTGTACATGAGAAGAAACTCCAAGCTTAAATAAGAGAAACTCCCTGAAGTTCTTCAGGCTCCATTAAAACTGGATACCAGCTCTCATGGAATCTTTCCTTATTTTAAAACATGGTTACTCTTTAGAACATGGTAACTATTGCACAATATCCCACCCCTGAGGAATCTTTTTAGATAATCATTTGCACAAATTTCTCCTGACTACTACAAAAGGAATAGTCCTAAATTCATTCTATGCATGAGGCTGAAAATTATTACTAATCTTTTTCAATTAATAGTTCTGCATCTATGGTATCACCGTCAATCTTGGAAGATAATAGGATTTTATCTCTAAATAGACATTTACATGAGTGTAATATGGTTGTTTCAGTCTAGCACTAATTTTGACTGGGAGTTCAAAACAGGTTCTTTGTAAATTTCAGGATGTCATTAAAATATTTTACTGACTTGGATGCAACATGAAACAAATTGCAGATAAAGTTTCAATCCAATCACTTGTACACATGTACTTAGAAGTCACTTCCACAGATTTCAGCAGGATATATTCCCCAGCAAATGATATTTAGGATTACTGAATTATTTACTATAAGTATTTTGAAAAGCCAACATAAATAAAAAAATATTTTCTACATAAACAATAATAGGATTAGCCCCAGGCAAATAATTTTAAGGAGACTATTCTGTAACTCGGTACTATAGATAATCCACCATCAGGTATATGAATTAGATCTCTGAAAATAAGCAGTATGACTAAGAAAGAGATACTGTAGATCCATGGATAAGCATGTTAATCTTTTGCTGCCAAAATCACAATGTTAAAGACTAATGCATTTATTCCACCACTTTTCAAAACTCACATTTACTTTATATTCACCCTTCCTTCCTGCTCCTTACTCAGAAATCTAATCAAATCATGCAGAATACTCACTACTTCCAGTTTTAAATCAAGCCAACACGATTTCCCAAACTTACCTTCACCATATGCCCAGAGATAGAGAGCCCAAGACTGGAGAAGAATTTGCAGGAGAAACATTCCCAGTCAGGAGTCACTTATTTGCAAAGCCAGGAACACTTCAGTGTTGTTAATGAAGTAAGGTCTCTGGGAAGGAAATGTCTTTTATACGTCAAGCCAATACGTGTTAGTATCCCTGGGGACTACAAGCACCACTAGAAATCAGGGAGTTTCATTTGCCAGGACTGGGCTGGAAGAGAGAGGGTAAGGCTGGCTGGGAAAAGGTGGGTGGGGCATGTTTTCACCTTCCCATTTCCTCATGTCCAGCAAAGGAACTTTTTTCCTTGCCAGATCCTCCGCTGCCTCCTTCTCCCACAGCTGTGCAGGCTGTAGCTGGGAAATGGTTTTAAAATGCCAAACATGATTCTGTTTTTGCCAAGTATAGTATTTGGAATAGGGACTGAGAGACAAGGCAAACAAAACATGAGAAAAAGATCCAATCAAAGTATCAGCAGAAATAATATTCACAAAGGACAGAAAGAGTGTGTCTGCAGACAGTATAACCTGGATCATAGTGCCATTTCAAATTTCAAGTTTTGAGATTAGATATATAATTTTTTAAGATTTATCTAAGTATAATATTTATAGTATATATTTTATTGCACACTACCCAAAAAGAAATATTCCAAAACTGCAGCCTTGAAGAGAAATACACTGTAGAATGTCTTGGGTTCAATATCTAACTGAGAAAAATACAACCCAGACAACAAATCTAATATTGTAGCAGACACAATTCCTATACCCTTATCTGTTCATTTCTGCCTTTATATGCTCTATATACATAATATGTCAATAGTTTGCCTAGCCACATGGGCTGAGACTGCTATTGTGAAGACAGCCAGTATGAAACAATGGTAGCCTTTGATTTATGACAATTGTTACTAAGTGAGAGAATTGTTAAGTGAATTCTGGCCCATTTTGTGACCTTTCTTGTCATAGTTCTTAAGTGAATAATTGCAGTTAAGTTAGTAACATGGTTAAATGAATCTGGCTTTTCCATTGACTTTGCTTGTCAGAAGATCACAAAAGGTGATCATATGACCTTGGGACACCGCAACTGTCATAAATATGAGTCAATTGCCATGCTTCTGAACTTTGATCATGCTGCAATGGTCATAAGTGTGAAAAATGGTCACAAGTCACTTTTTTCAGTGCCTTTACAACATCAAATGGTTACGAAATGAACTGTTATAAATTGAGGATGACCTGTAGTGCTTAGGGTACTGGATCAGAATGAAGGAGGCTATGTTTAAGAACCATTAAGCCACAAACTACATGACAACAAACCCCAGCAAGGGTTATAATGAAATGGGAATTCAACCAAAAAGACACTATATGAGTTGGTTTTGTAAGTGGGCTTGGTTAAAATCATGACTGTCCCAGAGTCACCCTATAAGCCTTCATAGTTAGCTGTAGTCTAAAACATGGGAATCCCCTAATCTAATCTAATATCCTAAGCATTATCTGGTTCTCTTTATATAATCTTTGTTTGTTTGTTTGTTTTTAATCTCCTTTTGTTTTTTTAAATAAATCAAATAAATTATTTTTTATAATAAATATCTAATACTCCTTTCTGTTTTCCTCACAACAACAACTCTGTGAGGTCAGTTGGGTTGAGAGAAAGTCACCTAGGTGGTATATATAATAGAATAGCAGGCTTAGGCAATACAGTACAAAATTGCCACTAGCTATATATATTTAAGTGTGGAACAGAATTATTACTGCAACACCAACCAAGAATTACAACACCAAGAATGACTAAATGCACTGAAATGCTATAGTTCTTGCACATGGGACTATTTGTAAGCAGCAGAGGTGCTTCATCCAGCTCTTTCTCTCACTTCCTTACAGAAAACTGAACCCTGGCCTTAAAAGTCCTGCTGGCAGAAACTCACTATGGGAATGAAACATTGCATCAAACCCCAAAACCATAACATTGTAATTATGGGCAGAAGAAAAACAGATCATGTTACATTTCACAAAAGTTAGACATGCTTTGAATTTTAAGATGTTTTTGTCTAGGGACAAAACTGCAAACAATCCCATATTTATAACATGCATATGCAGCCGACTTCTGAGTGGCAAGAAGATTCAGCAATTCTTTGCAGTATTTATACAATTTCAACAGGAAAAAGAAAGTGTTGGAATATTTCTGTGTACACTATTTAACTTACTACCTTGATTCTTTATGTTGCCCTTTTAGGTAAAAAACTTCATGACCCTTCACATGTTTGAAGACTCCTCCTCTTCCTTCATCCTTGATATATATTCTTGTTGTTGAAGAAGAAGCTTTTTTTTGTTGTTGTGAGTTCTGTAGTGAGAAGATCAAAAATAATATTAATCAATATATCTATTGATAACCTTTTATCAGTGTAATATGAAAAATAAAGTTCAACCAATTGTTTTTGCCACCTAAGTTTTTGTGTTGGACATTTTATTTGATATAACAAAGTGTGGATCCATAATCATAACCTTATTTTTCCCTCAGAAAGAAATAGCATATTCTGGGAGAGAGAAAGAAGCTGAGAACCCAGAACATAATCCTGCTCCCATCCAAATTCCTAGGAGAATGTATGGTGCCCCAGAATTCCTGCAAAAAGCAGTACTGACTCTGAGCCGCCTCTTCAAGCCCAAATTAATCCAGAGACGGAGACTGTATAAAATTTAAAAAACTTTTGCTTCATACATGAAACAAAAACATTCCAGCAGTTCTACTGAACTATTTTGAATGGTTCATAGTTTGCCAGAAATTAAATCTGGAGTGTTTTTGTTGTATATGATTTAAACCAAAAACAAAACCCACGGAAATAATTTTACATGGAAGAAAGACAAGGCTGGTCTATGCCTCTGAATTTCTGCCCTTCTTTTCTCTGCAGCTTCCAATGAAGTCCTTCCACCAGCCCTCCCATCCTGTTGACCTTCTTAGCACTAGTCCTCTTTCTCTCCTCTGCAAACCTCAATCAGGCTGCTGCCAACATCCCAACCAGAAACATGCAGTTCAAAGTACAAACTGTTTTATATATTTCTATTCCTGACTGATTTCTTACTTATTTGCATCATCATTCTATTGTCTATCCACTGCAGGATGAAGGCCTCTTCCTCATGTTTCCAACCAAGAGGTGATATTCAGCCAGTTCCGCCTGGTTCGTGTGAACCGGTGGAAGTAATTTGCCAGGGTTTGCTGAACCAGAAAATATCACCCCCGCCCCCGCCCACCACACCACCGCTCACCCAGCCCACTAATCTGGGAGAGAGAAGGGCTCACTCAGGAGCTCTAGCTGTGATGGGAAAGTTCCCCTGGCCCAGCCTGGCCCGTGGCGAGCTTCACTGCTTTGTGCTGGCTGTGGATCTCGCAGGGTGGAAAGACTTGGAGCGAGAGAAGGGCTCAGCTCTGAGCCTTTCTTCTCTATGAGATCCAAGGGCACTGCCAGTGGAAAGCAGTGACATTTACCCTAGCCCTCCATTTCTTTCTCAGAGAAAACTCCGCCAGGCCAGGGTGAGCAGCTTTGTACCAGTGCTGCCCGCAGATCTCGCAGAGTGGAAAGGTTTCGGAGCGAGCTCAGCTCCGATCCTTTCCACTCTGTGAAGTCCATGGGCAGCACCCGCGCAAAGCAGCGACGTTCACCCTGGCCTGGTCAAGCAGAGCTTTGTTGGTGAAAGAGCAGCTGTTGAGCCCTTATCTGACGCACATGTGGGAGAGGAGAAAGCTGGGTCGGAGCAGCACATCTCCGTCTCAGGTACCATGCCGGCTACTTTGGGGCAGGTAAAGTATCCCAAGGTAGGAAACGCCAATCCTGGCAGGGGAGGGAGCTGAATCCCTGCCCAACAGCCATCAAGGGGCTCACTCGAGAGGCGCCAGCCGGGGTGGGGATGGAAGAAGCGGAGAAGGTTCAGGTGGGGTTTGTGCAACTGGGAAAGAGACCTCCAGGGCTGTACGGGCCTGGCTTCTTCCTCCCCCACAGCCACAAAGGCCCTTCGAGATGGACTCCACATGCATTGAAAATATTCACTTTGGAGAGGTTGGATGCATGCATTCAAACCAGGCTCAATTAGATGACCTAGCCATGCCCACTTAGCCATGCCCACTAAGCCACACCCACTAAGCACCCCCCCCCAGAACCTATATTGGAATTTTTGAATCCCACCACTGAATACGGTCCTGAGCTTTCTTTTGCCAATTGGACCCCCAATACTTGCTGATGTCACCGATCCATCTTTTTATGATAAAAATGCTTTTATCAAGTGAAATCCATTCTATGACTGCCTTAGTCCACCTGCCATCAGTTCTTCTTGTTATGTGACTGGCCCATTTTCATTTCAATTCTTTTTACTTTCTTGATGATATCATATATATATTTCATTTATTCTCTAATCCATGTGGAAGTCTTTCTATCTTGTCTTGTAATGCGAAGCATGCATCGAAATTTCCATGGCTCTTTGCGCTACTCATAGCTTTTGTACTGATTGTGTGGTTAGTGTCTATGTTTCGGTGGCATATGTTAGAATAGGTAGCATCCACTGATAAAAAAAAACTCCCGTTATGCCTGAAAAGTTTTTGATCAACTTATTTGTATACATATGTACTTCTCACACAACCTCCCCCTGACTTTTCATGAGTTAAAAATGGGTTATCCCACCTCCCAGTATAATTGCTATGCACATATGAAATGTACATCTCCACAGTGTTAACTTTTCACTGTCTTTTCTCGGTGCCTACATTCACATTATTTTAGCCTAACATTTTGTATAAACCAACTGTGAATCCAGTCACAAATCTCACTTATATCATTAATAGTTAAGTTAACCAAGGGCATATTTTCTGAGTGTAGCCTGAAAATGGCATTATTTTAAAATATGCATGTTGATAGTTCAAGAGTCAAATTTATTGATTGGGATTGGATTTAATGGAATCACCTTGATAATACACAAGGCCATTATGTTTTTGGTAACTGAGATTATTGAGTAAATATAGGTCAGATAGGAGAGTCCCAGAGAACAATGAAATGACAAAAATGCTGACAACAGTCATCATGATGTCTATTCACTGTATAGTCAAGATGTCTAAGAAAGATTATATAAAGAATTAACTTAGCATAACAACATTTTACCTTCTTTTTTGGGGGAAAAATAAACTTCTCTTGTACTCTAAATCCAGTTTTTTTTATCCTTTAATGAAATTTCTGGCTGCTACTTTGAAAATGGCTGAATGAAGAAAGCAGAAAAACTGGGCCAGCCAAGTAATTATGAGTCAAGGTCCATGTAAACAGCAACAACTGAAGAAACAAAAGGCAGCAGAATCAAATGTGAGTGGTAGTAACACAATCAACAATC
The DNA here is from genome assembly GCA_027560395.1 of Boaedon fuliginosus. Taxonomy (NCBI): domain Eukaryota; kingdom Metazoa; phylum Chordata; class Lepidosauria; order Squamata; family Lamprophiidae; genus Boaedon; species Boaedon fuliginosus. The sequence continues at coordinate 4,511 of JANHGC010002742.1, read as the reverse complement.
TTCTTGACCCTCCATTCATAGGTGGATGTGGTTTATATATCACATGAGTACAAGCTCAGACATTTTCCACTAATGTTAGCCTCTTTTGACCTATCCATATAAATAACAGCATGGCCTTCCTCAATTCCTTCTTTTATACAATTTTACACAATTATTCATATGAAAAATACTTCTACCATCAACCCTTAGAAGAAGAGCCACAAAGATACCAACTGGACTGCCAATTTCTTTATAGGATGAAGCCTTTGGTATAAAGTCTGAATCATCTGCTTCCTGGTTGTAAAAGGATCAACTGTCCTTGAGGTTGCTCATCAGTAGCAGCAGCAGCAACATCTGGAGAGGAGAATTGTCAAAACAGGCAAGATAGTGGATGAAAATCACATCCCTTGTGTACATAGTGTCATTTGCATGTACAAAGAGAAGGAGACTAAACAATCCTGCTGCAGTCAATAACTTACCTATTTTTATTGTTCTGGGCAGCTTTTTCTACCAGGTTCTCTACATGTGCAAATATTTGGGAAGAGATAGGACTCCAACAGGGAAGGAACTGCCACATATTACGGATTTTTTTTAATTATGGTGTGCTGTTACAAGACAAATGGGGAGAGAGAACAGGTCACAGGTTTTGAGGTAATAATTTGCAGGGAGATAGATATATGATGAGCAACAGCAATCTAGCTATTACAAGGAATAGAGGGAAGATCTCCCTTCCTTTCAGACTAAATCTTATTAATGGCATGACAGTGACAGTGATGGAAGACCCTTTAGTTTAAAGATCCAACTTCTTTGTTGCTAAGTCAGTTTCTGATTTAATCCTGGGCAAAACACTGATTTAGCATTTATCATAAATACCTGGATAAGAGTAGAGGGAAAATGTTTCTCCCAGTTCTGTGGATGAATTACTGTATAAAGCAGCAGGCTACCTTGGAGGGTGGTGAAGTATGTAGCTGTAGTGTAAGAGGCATATGGAATAAGGGAGTTTGAAGGCTGCCATGGTGTTATGCTTGGTCCTGATAGTTAGCAGATGTGAGTTGTTACAATAAAAGTAAGTTGTGTGAAACAATGTTTAGGGAAGAAGGCCATAATTTATGGAAGATGATTTAAAAAACCAAGGGGCTATCTTGAAGAGAGCTAGAGGAATGTACTTACATTGTCAGAGATTTTTTAAGTCTGGTATCAGCATAAGGAATGTGCTAATTTCTGACTTTGTTGTGTACTATCAGGGATGGTTCCTACCGGTTTGCTGGTTACCTGCTTTGTGGGCGCACTTTCCGATCAGCTGTCAAAAGCACACTGCACGCGATTGACTTCAAAATCTTTGTGGTGTTCTGCAAGCACTCTGATCCAACAATGCTTGCAGAACACCACAAAGTTTTTGAAGTCAATTGCGTGCAGCGCTCTTTTGACAGCCGATCTGGAAGCGCACCCACAAAGCAGGTAACCAGCGGACCGGTAGGAACCCATCCCTGTGTACTATATATATGCAATGTATTTTATTTTGTTTTACTTTGTTTTCCTTCCAATGGGAATAGCATTTTCTTTGGGTTAAGAAAACAAACTTTTGGGCAGTGTTGAGCTTCAGAAGTTAATGACTGTAGTCTAGGCAATGTATTTCTTGATGTTTGGCTGGCAACTGTGGCTAGTATTCTGAGAGGCCAGGTGAACAGGGATAACTGAACTCCTGTCTTTAAAACCAGGTGACCTGACTGTGAGTAAGCTAAACACCAATCAAAAGTCAAGAATACTGTTGAAGCTGACTGTTTTGTAGCATACAGAAATAGCCTAATATTGAATATCACTTCTAAACACTCTTCCCTTCAGTGGATTTCAAGCACTATTTTGGTTTACCAAGGAACTGAGAGTGATGGACTGCTGGAGAGCTTTAGCAGAAGTGGAAAATGCTCAGAAGTAGAAAAAGTAGCAGTAGATATTGTGAAGAGGACATAAACCCCAGGTACAAGATCAAGAATTCTAATTCTGTACAAGACTGGCACACATGTTTTTCCTTGTGAGTTCTTCAAGATAATGAATAAAAAGAGTCAAAACAGAAGATATTCACCATAAGCAATTTTCATTGGGTTGTTTATTTGCAGATAAGGTTAATGAATACTTTTTCAAACTAGTCCTTCTGAAGATCTCCAATAACTTTAGTTGGTTAAAAGGCAATTTCCAAAAATTTTACACTGTCAACATCTTCATTGATGAACTGTTTATCTTTATTCCAATCTCTTTTCTCATCACTTACTACTAGCTCTGAGCCCAGTGATTTGTGTAAGCAGTTAGGATATTTGACATCAATTTCCATCATGCTTCACTCACTCGCAATGAATATGTCATTTTGATGCCTGTTTTCTAATGTGCAGGTATCTCTTTGAAGCTCTTTGCAGACCCCTTACCATTTACTACTTTGAACAATGTCACAATTTAGCAAATTTGACTATTCAACTAGTCATGCCTGATCACTTATAAATATGTTAAAAGGTACCATTATCAGGACAGAATTCCAGGGGAGTCCCAGTTGCATTCCTCTATTAATTTTAGGAATATATTGGATCTAAAACTACTATTGAGGTTGTAAAAACTGCCAAATCTTCTAGGAGCGAGTTTGCCCTTTTGATTTTTTTTCCCCACTGGCCTTTTCAATTTTGAGAAGTTCCCTTTCTTGAAGTCAAATATAACTGTGAGGAATTTGGTATGTGGGTTATCACTTATTTATTTATTTATTTATTAGATTTATACCCCGCCTCTCTTCATCCCAAAGGGGGAACTCGAGGCGGCAAAATATTCTTTGAATATTGAATTTTATTGCATTATTGAACCTAATCGGTTCAACTGCATATTTCTCTTATTAAATTCTGGGTACTAGTCAAAAGCAGGTCTAGTATTGAAGAACCTATCAACTTTGATCACAATAAACACAATAAACAACCCTGGCACAACAAACAGCAAACTCACAGACTTATTTATATGATGTGAGTGGATCGGAGTAGGAAAAGAAATGTATTGGTCAATGTTAAGAAGAGAAGTGGAAAGCAACTTAAAGGGGTGTACAATGGCAAGCATTTGAGGGCCATCCTTGGAAGAACTTGAGATGCCATGTCTTCTCCGTCGCACCTAAATTAATTCATTTAGGGACCAAATCCCAGGAGGAGCCTGCTGATCACTACCATCAACCAATTTCACCAGTTGCAGCTCAGGACGAAACAACACCTGGGGCAGACAAATCGTCAGGGACTACGTTTCCACCACAGCGCCTGCGCTGGCCAGGTAGCCCCACCCCCAGGACGAGTCATCGGCCAAGACCAAGCCGAGAGGCGGAGCTTCTCGAAGCCGCGATTCCTGGAGTGCTGTTGCTGCTCGTGATTTATCTTTAGATTTATTTTTTTTTCCCACCCCGGATAAAGCTTGGAAAAATGGCGGGAACCGATCTAAGCTCAACGGGGCTGGACCTAGAGAAGCTGCGCATGGCGGGCGCCGGCGTAGCGTTGGCTGTGCTCACCAGCGGCGGGGACGCACAAGGTCAGTCGAGCCGGCTCAAAAACCCCAACCGGGGGTGTGTGCGCGAGTCACGTGTTGCCACATGCAACGTGCAAATGAGCACCGTTAGCGCTGAGCACAAGCGAGCCTGCTAACTAAGCTTGAGCAGTAAAGCCTCTGCCCTGTGGAGGTTCAGTGTCGAAAACCCTAAGTAAAATCCGCCCTTGAGGGCCTGTGCCAGAAATCTCCTTCACCAGGGAGTTCCTGCTCCGCCTCCCTTCCAAAGCCTGGTTTTACTAGGCGCCCGCATAAGGGCGTCCCGGAGGTTGGCGGAGACATCTTCCCTCATCATGGGGGAGGCGGATGTTAGCCGTGCCTCGTTCAGACGTGGCGGTCTAAGGGCTAATCCCTTTGGACTACTAGGCTCCGTGGCCAGAGCGTCCTCGAATCTGTGACGACCGTACTTGTTTGACGCAAGCAGCCTCGGCACATTCGCAGAAGGGAATTTCCTCCATGATGAGCCAACGAAATTTCCCTGTCCCACTGTTCTCATTTTTAAGGCTTCAGAACTGGGCTGCAGAAATCTAGGCGGGGACTAGGTGATAGATAGCAAAAACATGGGGAATGACTCCTTTTTTTTTTTTTTGCCATTAGTCTTCATTCGGAATTTTGCAATCCTAGATCGTATATCACTGCATTGCATTTTAATCATTCATCATCTCCCCAACGTCTGCTTAATAATGCAGCCCTAATATAGTAGGGCTGGAAAGAATGTTCAGGCAGAATATCTTGAAGATGAAATACAAAATTGTATCGTTTGCTTCTATATGAGGAATAGGATTTGAGAGGACAATCAAAGGCATTTTTGGGGAGGTCCAGAATTGGGAAATGGTTTATTGTACAGAGATGTATATGTTTTGCAAATTTCTGAAATATAAATATTGTGGGATCTTCGGTGTCCCCTATCTATCTATCTATCTATCTATCTATCTATCTATCTATCTATCTATCTATCTATCTATCTATCTATCTAT
>JANHGC010002741.1:108019-118081 GCA_027560395.1 Boaedon fuliginosus | reverse complement strand
AATAAATAAATAATAAAATAAATAAATAAATATTTTTTACCAAAGCCGACCGAACTGGTTCGCTAGCACCGGCCAACCTTAACAAGCGGTTCGCCCAAACCAGGGCGAACCGGTAGAAACCCACCCCTGGACAAACGCCACCTCTTTAAAAGGCAGTGTTGAACTCACAAGAACTTTGGGATCTAGCCCACGATTAGCTACTCAACCCATTTCCTACACATGTGGTGAACAAGGCCGCTGTAGATTCCAGCGGAGGAGTGTTTGCTTTAACCGCCCTCCCTCTCACTCACTCTCATGCTCCAACATCTGACGTGGTTGCTTGGTATCTGTAGCAATAGAGTTTGTTGTCTGCTCCACCACTCAGCAGCAACTGTAACGGGGGGGAGAAGATCGAAGTATAATAAGGCTCTATTACAAACTAACTATTTTTCCAACAAAGGGGGATAAAAACGCAAGGCAACGAAGTCCATGGAAACTGTTATCCTTTAAATAATTAACAAATCACCATGACCTTTGTTTCTCAATAATTTCCAAATAGCAGGAAATATTCTCCTAACAGCATTATCCCTAATATGGAAAAAAAACAGAAAAAATATTCTCATTTTTGATTATAATATCATCAGAGGAAGACCTTCAAAGCATTGAGGGGGAAAAAAACACAGTAACATGATTCAAAATCTAAATGGAAGTGTCTTTATACGCAATAATATTTATAATTGCTTTGTCATGTTCTGGGGTTTTTTTGTTCATGCGGCTCCAGCTCAATTTTGTATCATAATGTTTACCACGTTAATTTAATGCATCACATTAATTTAATAAAAACAACCCAACGTAGGAACCATTCAACTCCAAGCTGACTCTGCTCCTTTACTACCTGGGCTGTTTTATACCCTTTTGTGGCATTTATACACCCGCATGCATTCGTGTGAGTTTTCATATGCAACGCTAACTTCTGTACCTTTGAACAAAAATGAATTTCAATTAATCTTAAGTGTCCTTGTTAAATTGGTGAGAGTCCTGTTGTGAATTTGGATCGTGCATGTAATACCTTCTGAGAAGTTAGAAGCACCTATTTCCATAATTAAAAAGATTTTCGGTGCCCACACCCGATTCCTGCATGTCTCACGTGTGTTCGGTCGCCTGTCTCTTCTACGCACCCAAATTTACATGTCCACGTGAACAGAGGATACCGATGACAATCCCGGAACATTTTACGCGACGCAGAGTTAAAACATTAGCTCTCTTTCTCAGGTTTTCTCCCCAATTCTCTACTTGCTTGAAACATCAATTCTTACCCCAGCTTCGGTCCACTCCACGCAGAACACTTTGTCTTCATGAGCCGCCAGGTCATAAAGGGGAGCTTTGCAACTGATGGGACAACAGATTATTAAAGCCAGTTTTAGTGTTGTGAGCATACTTGAGTGGTGTGACTCCGATGGTTCTTCGCGGAAACCAAGCTCCCTCTCAAATCCGTTTTGTCTCCAACTCCTCTCTTTTCTTTGCCTTTAAATGTAGATCTACCAGGAGACCCTTATTGCCCATCCATCTGAGATGAATGCGACCTACCCCGAAAGCAAGCCTTACCCGATGTCCATGCCTGCGCCTAATATAAGCCCTACCCAAAAGATAAGCCCTGCCCGTCTGGTTGTACGAGGTGGGGCGAGGTGCATGTTTAAAAACCAAGATGGGGGGTGGGGCTGCCCCGTGCGCTCCACACCTATTTACCTTAGTACCACAACAGCCCCGGCACCTGTCGTGATGCTGCCTCGCTTCTTCTGCAGCTGCTTAGGGTGGCCAGGCACTGCGTGGCTTGTTGCGCCGGTGCCGCGCCAGGGCAGCTGCTTGTGGCAGGAGGCCACACGGCACATCATGCTGGTGCCACCGCTCACAGCAGGCCGGGTGGTTCAACGCGCCAGTGCTGCCGCTCGTGGCAGGCCGCTGCATGGCTCACTGCCCTAATGCTGCCCCTCGTGCGCGCAATGGCACAACACGCCATGCAGCCTCCTGCGGTGAGCACCGGTGCAACAAGCTGTGAGTGGCTGCAGAAGAAGTCAGGCAGTGGCACAACAGGTGTCGGGAGATGGGAGGCCTGGCTGTAGCGGTCTTAAGGTAAGCACATTCCCTGAAAATAAGACCTGGTGCTTATTTTGCCCCCTCCCCCCAAAATAAGACCAGGTCTTATTTTGGGGGGAAACACGGTACCTGTAAACCCTCTATGGCATAGGGCCTGGTTCCTTGAGGGTTTGTCTCCCATCGTATCTATCCAAGCAATTCAGGGTTGGCTCTGTCTGGGTTCCATCACTTAACACAGTGCCGCTTATCAGGATTCTGGAAGCACTCTGAAGTAGGACTTACTCTCTTGGAATGAGGATCCCCGTGAAATTCAAACATCTTTTGCCCTAGCGACATCTTGAAAGGCCTTCAAAGGCTGGCTCTTTGCAATTGATGCCCCTTTCATTCTGTTCCCCTCTGGGTTTATTTTCTTTGCCATCACGGTCCCTTTGTCTTGTGCTATTCTCTTTCTTGTATTCTCTGTTTAAATGTTTTAGCAATTGTAAACCACCCAGAGTCACTATTATCTCAGGTGGGAGATCGTTCCAAAGAGCTAGGGAAGCTGTAGAAAAGGCATGCCTCGCAAGGGGCCTATAGCATAGGGCCCTCCTATCTAACCTAGTTGGGTAGGCAGATATGCTCAGGGAGAGGGAGCCCCACAAATAACCTGTCCCTGTCCCATATAGGCTTTAAAAATGAGAACCAGCACTTTGAATTACAACTCCAGTGAGGTCCCACAGAGTTGGTCTGCTGCGGGTCCCGTCAGCCAAACAATGTCGGCTGGCGGATCCCCATGCTGGGGGTGCCGACCCTCCAGAATCAACTTCCAGCCGAGATCAGGACCACCCCTACCTTACTGGCCTTCGTAAAGCCGTCAAGACCTGGCTCTGGCGGAAGGCCTGGAACTAATATACCCTTCCCCTTGGATGAATGTTGGTTGTTAGATTGGGCTTAGAAATGTTTTAATTGTATATTATTGTATTTTTATTGCTGTTAGCCGCCTCGAGTTCCCCTGACCGGGGAAATGAGGAAGGGTATAAATCTAAGTAAATAAATAAAAAATAAATAAATAATCAGTTTTCAACTATTATTTCTTGTTTTGCCCTCTGCTGCTTTGGAGAATAATTTGACCCCCTCTTCTTTGTGGCAGTCCCTCAAATACTGAAATACTGCTATCATATCACCCCTAATTCTTCTTTTACTGATAGATAGTACTGATAGAAGAGAATATTTGCAGTTGAAGGTTGAACAGTGAGGTCCTTGGTACACTCTAAGCATGGTTGCTTTCTTGCAGGAGTTTCATTACCAAACTAGGTAACATCTTCAGTGCAATGATGCTATCTAGTACTAATAATGTTACATAATTTGGTAATAAGATATATCTGCAAAAAACCCAACAGCAACCAGCTAAGTTCAGAGAGCGCCAGGGACCTCATAGGAGGAAGAGTGTAGTACAGAGATGCTTGTAGTTCCTCTTTCTTCTCAGACCTCACCTTGAGTATTATGTCAAATCTTGAACTCAGCACATTAAAAAAAAGCTCAGATGAACTCAAGCTTTCCCCTTTCAAAAAATATGTGAAGAAACCTGTCTTCTATTCTATGATAAATGTTAAAGTTATATGCTGTAGTCTGCATTTCATATGCAGCTCTAATTACAAAAATGTGTATATGGGGGAAATGTGCCCTGGGAGAGAGAAACAAGAAAGAGGGGAAATGCATATTGTGAGTATAATCATGATTCTTTTTCAAATATGTATAATAGTCTAAAAATAAGCTTAGACTAGGGGAATGAAAAAAAGAAAAATCAGCTAGATCTGTCCATTCCTAAAGATATTACTGTGTAATGTGTGTAGCTATCTTAGCTAACCTGTTAGTTCTAGAATGGGAAACTATTCACGAATCCTATGGCTACAGGTTGAATTGAACAAACAGAAGACAGTGACAAATCACTTTGTCATTGTTGCCAAGCCATCAGTTACAGGAATCAATGTCTACTCATGATAGGCTTTACTTTAGAGATGGACAGCTAACTTTACTCACATTCTCCAAATCAGCCTGCTCTGAATTGGAAAATTGGACCCTATACTCTCCACTGTATGATGTTGCTTGTCAAGGTTCAAAGTGACACATTATAAAATTCCAAAACTTAATGATAGCATCAGTTTGTACAACATTCATAACTCGAGAAACACAGCTCCTTTGACTTTTTTAGTGCATTCATTTCCTGATGACAGTTATAGCTTCATAACAGGCACCAAATTATTGTTCTACTTTGGTGGTGAATTGTTGATGTGTGTAATATTGCACCGTGTATAATCAAGGAATCCTACTGAAGGCAATCTCTTCAATGAAAGTGGATACTTGAAGTCAAGCAGAACTGTCAAGATGTACCCTCTATATTATACAAAACTCTCTGTTTTGTATTATAAAGAAAAGGTAGGATTGATCCTCCTCATTCTGCATGAATTCATCTTCCTTGGGTCAGATGGACATTATTTACAGGTGGACATGGGCAGCAAATCTCACGGGCCTATGTGTCTCTTCACAGACATACACCCCCATCTGCTTTATTGTTTTTCCCCTGCAGCCACATCTGATAAGTAGGTTAGTCAAATAAAACTATGACATTTGAACGGATAATGAGGCAATGTGGGGAGTTTGTGAATTTGAATCCAGAAGGCATAGAAGGGGAATTACCCTATTTCTGGCATTCTCTACCTTTCATCCAGCTACATTTTCTTTTCTCTCCTTTTGGGCAGGCCAGGATAGAGAAGAACTTCATCCCTCCTATTCATTAAAAATGACAATGTAAAGCTGCTTAGCTCCAATTGCCTACAGAGACATATCCATGCCATTTTCATGGCAACCATATGCCAATATTTTGAATTGCTTTCTTTCAAAGTGCCTTTCATAGTCTAGCCTACAGTTCTACAATTGTTGGATACAAATCAAGGCCAAGCTGCTTTTGGAGCCCAGACAGACTCAGAAATGTACCCTATCCTTCACAAACAAGGTAGTATTTTGATAGAATAAGAGGAAAAAGGTGCATTTGTGAATTCAGGCATAGAGCTTTGAATCCTTTTATTCATTTACTTAATTATTTGTTAGACTTGTTTGTTGCCCATTTTGACTAGAGATGGCCCCAGACAGCTTACAAAATGCAAATTTGCTTACTGAATTGCATTTATGCATTTATAAAATAAATTATTTTTCCTCACATTCTTTTTCCAGTGAAGCTTTTCATTTTGAGCAGCTACATAGCAGGAAAGTCTAACATACTGGAAATAGCTCAGCCTTTTGAATTTGGTTGATGAAGGCAACCAGGAATTCTACTCAGTTTATTTTGAGACAATTTTTTCTATGATTCACATAGCTCTTCAGACAGGGATGGAAATGACAGCCAGTATTAATTTCTAATCAGAATTGATTCCTAGATCTCTTTTTTCCAACTTTTGTATCTGGAAAATATACATCTTTTTATCTATACTTCTTCAGTGAAGGTGGGATAAAAACATCTGAAGTACAATAGTTGCAGAGAATGTCAAATGCTTTGATATATTTATAAGGAGGACTGGTTTTTTTTTTAAATTGCAATTCAAATCTATGTTCCCACATTGAAATTACTGAGATGTTTTTTATCTAAATCAGGGATATCAAACTTGATTTCATTGAGGGCCGCATCAGGATTGTGTTTGACCTCGGTGAGCTGGGAGTGGGCATGGCCAGGGTGGGCATAGCCAGTTTGATATCTGTTTTCTCACACAACAGCCTCCTGCAGCCCTCTGTCTGCAAAAATGGAGGCTCAAGGGGGTGCACATGACCCTCCCCCCCCCCATTTTTCACTGGCAGAGGCACCATGGGCCAGTCCTTTGCTGTTTCCAGGGCGGCCACATGGGCCAGATCTAAAAATGCTGTGGGCCGGATATGGCCCACAGGCCTTGAGTTTGACACCCCTGGTCTAAGTATTTTGCAGAACTCAATCAACATCTGGTCTTTTACGTTCTAATAACTTTTAAGGTTCTTGGGCAATAGTTCGTTCTTAGTCCAGTTCTTCTGCTGTACTTCTTTCTTTCATCTGTCTGTGCAATACCTTCCAAAATTTGCCATTCTAACTGTTAGCTTTTTCTGACATTGAGAACAACTCAGAAAGACATTGAAAAGAGATATGTGTAAGATTAATTTTTGACATGGTCATTTCCCTTGCCATAATTGTAATGTAATACCTGAGGGAATATATGGGCTGTAAGAGTATATAACCATTTAGAATTGTCTGATATTGAAATTCATAGGGACTTGTTTAAAAAAGCTCATTTAGTAGTGTTCATATAAAAAATATACAGATATGCAATAAAATCCATGAAGGAACAAGGCAAAATCATATGGACTAGTGAACCTTGCATTTTCAAATGCCAGATGAACATCTTATTACTGAATTGAGGGTCGTGAAGAAAGAAGAGAGAGTCTTCCAATCTAATAGGACTGACATCAGAGAAAAAAATGAGCATAAAGACTCAATTTGAAACCAAAGCACAACACTCACTGAATGCAGCACATAAATTCTAATATTCTAGAATTTCAGTCACCATATATTCATTTTATGATGCTGGTTTTTAACTAGTTGGCTATTTTTTCTATCATTTATTCAGTATCTGATATTTCTCCCCAGATTCTTCATAAAAGGGGGGAATGATGTAATGGCAGATGGGTTTACCAAGATTCTCCAAATGCTTGGGAAAGATGCTTAATATATTGTGAACTTTTTCAATATTTATTTAATTGATATGCTGCCCATTTCATTAATAAGGTGACCCTGGGCATCCTACAAATTTTAAAAATATAATTATAAACACAATTAAAATTAAGAAGAGTTACATAAAAACTAAGACTAAATGGGCAGATGGCATAAGAGTGAGGTCTTCTTATCCCACCAGCATCCCCATCAAGGTCACCAGCCAACTGGCAAAACCAGGTTTGCTGACTCTCCCAGGAGGCCAGAAGAGTAGGAGCAGATCTTACCTCCAGTGATAGAATGTTCCATGGGGAGGAGACACAGTGGAAAAAGTTTTTCTCCTTGACCTCACCAATGGAAATTCCCTAACAGATGCAGTTCACAGCAAGCCCCTTCTTCGATGCCCTGTATGTGGTACTCCTAGTTCTCACTTCCAAAAGTAAAGATGTTAAAAGAGTTTTATTTTATTTGAGGGACTTGAGACACCATAATATTGAGTTTTTTGTTTCAAAATGATTACTCAGGTTTCTCTCTCACACTTTGAATAGCACATCCATCATCAACCACTTTCCAATTAGTACCATGCAAAAAGCAAACAAATAAATAAAAGTCCTTTTCAGTCATTTTAATTCTCTAATCCTAATTCTCTCATCCATATACCTCTCATTGACATTCTGTATTTTGTACTTTGCCTTTAAAATCAGAATAATTAATCAAGTTGCCTAGAAAGCTATATGCAGTTTGAGAATTTACTGATTTTAGGATTTCTATCCCCTTAAAGTTGATATTCCTCACTATGTCTCCTGTGAATTTATGGATAGAATTGCAAGTGAAGTTTTACTTTGGAAGTCCAGCCTGATGATGGATTTGCCAAAATAAGTTTTGTTATAATACTGAAAGCCAACACTGTGGGGAATTAGCACAGTGGAACCGTGTTGAGGTACTGACAAAAAGATAAACCTGTCATTGATGGTCCATTGTCTCTGTGGAGTACCCATTGCTGAAGCTAGATAAATCCATGACTAAATGACTGAAGAGACAAACAGGATTTGATTCAGCAATACTACTAAAGCACTTGAGCTCCAACAATTGGCTTAATTTATCGGTTGCTGTTGTTTTAGATAGAAGTCAGCTAAAGTACTGTAATGGCATCTCATGTAAACATTAAATGGCACTTCAGACCAGTTTATTCTTCATTTAAATCCTAATCTTTCATCAAACACCTAAAGCCTACTAATCAAATTTACTGTTTTTGAGAAATACATATTTACCAATTCTTCTAAGACGCAACCTATCTTATGCCAGCATTCTATCATATACCTAGATAATTCAGATAATGTTTCCGAAAACTACATTTCTGTCATAAATTCCATTAAACTATAGTTTATGATGATCATTAAACTATAGTTTATTTCCTTCCTTTCCTCCTTCCTTCCTTGCTTCTTTCCTCCTTCCCTCTCTGCCATCCTCCTGTCCATCTTCTTCTGTCAGTTAAAAAGATTAATGAGAAGGTATCTAAATCACCCAAGTTCTTTGTTCTTTATTCCCGTTGCAGTTTCTTGACTAACAGGAGTCAAGCAAGGATATTATTAAAGAGGGTACTTTTAGAAATAGATTACAGCTTTTCTGGAATATTATACTTTCAAAAATATATTTGAAATATGTTTGAATTGTTATTTCTGATATATAGATGATAGAAGGTAAATAGGTAGGTAGGTAGGTAGGTAAGCAGGTAGGTAGGTAGGTGGATGGATGGATGGATGGATGGATGGATGGATGGATGGATGGATGGATGGATAGACAGAGACAGACAGACAGAAGGACAGACAGGACAGACGGACAGTGTGTGGGGGTCTGCAGGCATTGTTTATCACTATTCAGTTTTCTCTCTAATAATCTGCTGTACCTCAGATTTCCTGCAGATATTGTCATCCAGAAAGAGGGCGATCCATACGAAAACATCCTGAAAATGAGGCAGGAAACAGAAGCTTCTTTTATGAGGGAAAAGCATTTTAGGAATCTTGATGACAGATCAGCGGCATTATGTTTATGCAGTCAATTAGATGACATCCTGGATCTTGCTAGAAAAAATACTATGTTAAAACCATAATGTTTCAGTTTATTTCCTTAGCCTTGTTCACATATGTTTCTTACAAAATATCCATTGGTATGACTGGATAGAAGATAGATAAGAGGAATGTGATGGCCATTGTCCCATCTGAAATGTTTTCCAAAATACAAACATGCCCTCTATGTAGACTTGGCAAGCAATCATATCCCTGCATATGAGGGATGAAAACAAGTGAGTCTTAGATGTTCTTGAAGAGCAATTTCAGCATTGGCTATGCTGGTGATACAGTTCAGCAATCACTACAGGATTAAAGCTTCTCTATCTTGCCTATATTTGATATTTGAACAGTTTTTATTATTGTAGCTTGTCAATATTCCATACTAAGAAAAAAAATTCATACAGGTTTGACCGTAATGAGCCTCTGGGAAGGTTGTACATCAGTAACCTCACTGCAAAATATTTGATCATTTTCTCAAGAACTGCAGAACTCTCCAAAGCATAGGTTAACAACTGTAGCCTTGAGGTGTGTTGTGGTAAATTCAATATGCCATATGCCTTTTCTTTTTTTAGAGAATCTGTTGCTATTTGAGCACTGGGGGACCAAAGCTCCCACTCTGTTATTTTTTTTTTATCATTGTTCATAATATCTCACCTGACCTGAACCTTATACCTACAACCAATCTCCTGACCTGAATCTCAAACCTCTAAAGTTTACTTTCGGTGCATTGGTTTTAGAAAAGGTTGAAAGAGTTACACTGTTCCAGTCTGAAATTCTGTAGCAGATTTTATGGCATTATTTAATTTTCTTATAGGAAATGGCCTAGTGGTGAACATGCTCCCCTCCCATTTGCAGGTTTGAGAGTTCAATACTATGCAGTGGGAGATTTTAAATGCAAATTAAAAAATATATATCCACTGCAAACTTCACATGGGCACCAAGAAGGGCATCCAGCCAGTAAACGCTCAGTTCCATCCAGTTGTCCTGTCCCTACCCTAAATAGGGGGTATAGGGTCATTAAAAAATTAAATTCTGTTATAGAGTAAATGCACAGTGTAACTCCAAATTCTACCCCAGGTTGTCTCAAGGGAGCTTTTTCAACTGGACTGTTTTTTCTTTGAGGAAGCAGCTTCATGATGAGAAGTGAAACATCTTCCTCAAAGAAAAATAGAGTCCAGTTGCCTTTTGAAAAAGCATTTTTGAGACCTGGAT
>JANHGC010002741.1:90610-102067 GCA_027560395.1 Boaedon fuliginosus | reverse complement strand
CAGCCAGTTCTGACAGGTTCGGGAAAACCAGTAGTGATAATTTTGATTGGTTCGGAGAACCGGCAAATACCATCTCTGATTGGCCCCTCCCCTCCCGTCCCAGGAGTCTCCACGCACCCCTCTTTGGCTATGAGGATGCTTCAGGGAGGCTTTCTAGGCAAAAAATGGGGCGTGGGGGGATGCGGCGGCCCACCCAGTCACATGACCACATAGCCACACCCACCAAGCCATACACAGAACCAGTAGTAAAAAAAATTGAATCCCACCACTGAATCAGTTCCAATCATGCTTAGATACTTTTTTCAGATAAGCCAAAATTGGTGCAGTAGAAAAAGAAATAGTGCAAAAGTCTATTCTTAACCTTGGTGGGAATCTAGTAGTAATGTTGTCAGAAAGGCTCTGTGGCCTCCGTGTATTTTGTTTGCCTCATTTTTAACTATCAGAAGAACCTAATTTTGTTAGAAGAGATACAGTCTGGTTCTTCCATGCACTAATAACTTTCTAAGTATGTAATGCAAGCTGCTTATAAAAGGCCCATACAGAGAAAAGTGCAATGACAACCAATTAGTTAATATAGATGGGGCAGAAAAAATGTGAATGGATTTAAAGGGGGAAACAACTTCATGGAGAAAGGTTTTGTTTTCCAAACTGTTACGGTCATAATGCAACATTTGTACAATGAGATTGGCTGAGCCTCCCTTCATGCACTCCCCACAACACAATACAACTCACACTGAAAGATAGAAAATCCCTAACCCAGTAAACCCTACTAACAAAGACACCATCCTATTGCACCATGTGGTAAGTCCACATCACGCCGACTCCACAAGTTGATTGTACTATGTTGTAACTGTTCTTCAGCTTGTTTGTGCGGCTACCTATGCTTCTATATCTCCTTCCCAATGGTAGGAGAGTAAAGAAGTGCTGACCAGGGTGTGAGTCTACCAGGGTGTGAGTCGGCCCTGAGGATTTTCCTTCATTCTTCTCTCTGGCCACCTGGATTGTGTTGATTTTCCAGGTGAGATCTCTGTTGAGGTAGACCCCCAAGAAGCTAAAGGAGGAAATTCTCTCCACACAGCCCCCCTCGATGTAAAGGTAGGCTGGATTCTTACCTGCTGCTACTGCTGCTCTGGGATCCAAGCAAGTGAAGGAGCATCAGGTTACTAATTTCTCTTTCTTTCTCCTTGTTCAGTAATCTTTTCATAACATCATAATGCTGTTGTGCTGTTGCAGCACAATTTATAATGAATTATCTGAACTGCACTTTGTTTTCAGCGTGTTCATTGCCTGATCTTATCTTGGAATCTGCCTCATTACTACAGGCACTACCATCAGCTAGGTAATTCCCCAATGAACAAGCCAAGACTTGAGTGGATCAGCTTGTTTAGAAAAGCCTTAGACCTCATGTCACTATTAGCCATGCAGCACTTTTTCTATCAGCTTTGATTTCAAACATTCAAACAGGGTAGTTCATGCTTTCCTAGTAGATACCACTCACCATAAATCACAATGTAGCTATCAGTAGACCACTTTCTGCTAACCTAATCAGAGGCTATAGCTGGATGATAGATATGTTTGTCTGATGTGTACAGTCTATCCAAATCAAAGCAACTATCTTTGAATTCATTGCTTCATTTAAGATTATTGAACTGCTTTCTATTTGCAGTAGTAACGGTATGGCTATATTTCTTACTTATTCTTGTTGAAACTATTTCAAAAATTAATGTTGACTAGTTTATAGCACTGGGTAGAAGTTAGAGCAAAGTCTTCAAAAGGGACAGTTCACATAGCAACTGAATGTTCTTCCCAGTGAGCAAATCATACAGGGTGTTTTTCAGGGACACCAATATTTGTCTTATTTCAAAATTAAATACACACTTTTCTGAAAAATTTCCATTCCCAACTAATTTTGGGGAAGCAGGACTGAGAAATAACTTTTTAAAGAGTAAAGATTAATTAATTATATGTAAGTATCAAGCAGAAATGGTTGAATTTTCTCAGATGACATTGCTTCTTTTTCTCAATCCCTTTCCCTCATCCCTGGAAACTAAGGGCAGTTTGCACATTTTCTTCAACTATTCTTCAACTGTTCTCTACTGGGCCTGCATTCGTTAGGAAAGTGACTGAAAATAGAACAGTTAATGTTCTTACATAAATCTATGGTGTGACCAGATTTGGAGCATTGTTGCACTTCTGGTCCCTGTCCTTTAGAAAAGATATTTTTGTCATGGCATTTTAAGAAGCCAGAAAAAAAATATTATAAATAACTGCTTTATAAGAACTCCTTAGCCAGAAATATGTGAGACACAACGGTCTGTAAAATTACATGTGGTTTATTTCAAATCATGTGTGGCATGAATAACATGTATACATTTCACAAGCACACAGTGCAAGAGGACTTGAGGCCATCCATTAAAATTAAACGCAAAGAGATTCAGAATCACTACAAGGAAATCCTTTTATATATGTAGTTCACAGTTAAATTGTCAGCAGTTGTAATAGCAGTCATTTTAAAAGGGACAGAATCATACTATCAAATGCAAATTAGAGTGGTTGTGTTCATTGATATATTGATGGCTGTTTTCTCCATAGGCAACACATTTTAAATACTTGGCTTGTAAGCTCCCCAGATCAATCTAGTTAGCTAAACTATGATACAAAACACCTGTGGGATTTTCCACCTTGTTCCCTATGATGGAATGAGATGGTATGATGCCCATCTTATGAACCCAATGCACTTTCAATTCGGCACTATTTGGGATGGACTCAAATTGCATTACCACTACTGCCGTTAATGAGGATTTTTTCCCTCTTTTCTACTATCAATTTCTAATGGGGTGAACAATTTTGAGAGGTCACATGCAAGTAACTTTAAATCACCTTTTTATTATTATTATGTGTTCTCAAGTTGGTTTTGAATCTTCGTGGCCACATAGATAGATTTTTCTCCGTGGTGATATGTCTCCAACTTGACCTTTTATAGCATTAGAGTCTTCTCCAGAGAGTTAGTTTTTTCACATAATGTATCAAAAATAGGATAATCTAAGCCTAGTCTCATAAACCTTGAATCACAGCAATATTTATTATTAAAGATTATTTATTCATTTCAATTTATTTCATGACTAATGAAAGTCAAATCCTTCATGTCCATACTTTTATGTCTTCTTGCAACAAAACTATTTTAGTGAAGTAATGAATTCTTTAAAAAACCTTTCAGTTCACTAATTTAGCAATCTCTTTCCTAGCACATAGTTAGTTTCTAACAAATGTGTCTATAGGAAATGCCATTCCCAGAAGTAGAGAGAATGGGGTCAAGCTGACATGCTTTCCCCCTCTCCTGTCTCCATCACTTTCAACAGTCATAATGAACTAGTAGACAAACTCCTTCAGATACTAACAGTCATCAGCCAGACACAATGGACTGCCACCTCCCAAGCCTCTTAAAAGAATTAACAGATTTAAAGCCTACTGTTTTGTGACAGCTAATGACAGCATGATAGTTTACACTAGAACTCATATTATTTTAAGCATTAATAAATGCATATTTGCTAAAATAAAAATTATTTACACCCTCTTCAAAAAGTCATTATCAGCATAATTTGATAATCATCTTTTTCATTTTAACTTTTCAAAAAGGACTTCTGGTTAAGCAATCATGTGTTACACAGCAATTATTTCTAATCTCTGAAATTATACTTCAGGTTAGAAAAATCACCAAAGATTCGTAGGCAGTTGGCAGTGTTGGTGCTGATGATAGGCAGAGTTTGGAATGTGAGGCTTAGTAAAGCTGCACCCAATTCACTTTTGTAGGCCTGTACAATGCTATGCTTGCATTTTAAGGAGATTCCATGAAATCATACGGTACCAATCAGTCAGAACCCCCACATTGAATCTTTAATTCATTTGATTTGATTCAAAAACACTTCAGAAAAATCAGTGGGCTTTCTGGTTTTTAGGGTTAATATTATTGAAATGTTTCCCTCACATGTTGGCAAAGCAATGGTCCAAATTTTTGATGTTGACATACCAATAAGACAGTACGTTTTATCACTACACAAAACTTGACTGTCTAATTGTTTACTGAATATTCTGTGCAGATTCAATTGAGGAGAGAGAGAGAGACAGATCTGGGCTTATTCCCTCCCTCCCTTTCTTATATTATTATTATTGTTGTTGTTGTTGCTGCTGTTGTTGTTGTTGTTGTTGTTGCTGCTGTTGCTGTTGTTGTTATTTGCTTTCTTGTGTGCTCTCTGCCTTTTCCCAAATCTATCCCCTTTTATTGTTATCCCTCCTTATTTGATTGTTTATCTTGTAGCACAGCTCCAATTGTTCTCAATTGTTCTGCAGTTCTCACAGTCTGCCATTTCCCTGCCATTTTCTCTTCACCCTGTATTTCAATTCCATTTTCTCTACCCCACCCCACTCCATTTTAAGAAAACATTCCTCTATTTGAAGATAAGGGATATAGCTGTTGAACCCTTGTCATGGTCAGATCATTCCCTTGTAAAAGTGGACTACCAGACGCCCACTCCCCACCGCAGGGAGGCAGGACTGACTAGGTGGTTCCGCCCCAGGCTTCTAATGTACCCAATTGGGTTTCAGAGGGAGCTTGGGGAGATTCCGGCTTCCCTGGCCTGCAGTTCGACCGAGGCCCTGGTGGAGGCCTGGAATAGGGCTGCTACCGGGGCCTTGGATCGGATGGCGCCTTTGCGGCCTCTCTCTGTTCGCGGACCTGATCACCTGTTTTCCCACTCCCTTTAGTGTTGTGATTGGTTGAGTGAATGAGTTTTGGAATTTTTATTGTATAGGTACAGTTTTTAGTTGTATTGTTTTTGGCCGCCTCAAATTCCCCTTTTGGGTGAAGAGAGGCGGGGTATAAATCCAATAAATTATTAATTATTATTATTATATTTAATCTCAAGAACTCTCCCATAAAAGAAAGAAATAGAATCATTCTTTATAGGAATGAAAAGCAAAGTAAAAACGAAGAGAAAAGGAAAAACAAAAGTAAAAGCAATATAGTCATATGTTGATTCTCTTGCTCCCATATACATCTGCTTCATTTCCAAACCCCGCCCCCTTTCTTTGTCCAATTTTAACCAGTTCTAATCTAGCCATCGTCACGCTTCTGCATCTTCTTCCATCTCTTTTGTTTCAGAAGGCCAATACCCAGCTTCCATCCTCGTAATTTTGGATTGTATGTCTGGTCACATGCCCGGACTCACTAATCTCGTCCCTGTCTCATCTTGATGGTATCCCTGTCCAGTTCTCCGCCCCTCCAAATGCTGTTTATTTGCAGGCTTCTTTACACATTTTATTTTTTTTGTTTATGTCTTTGCATTTTTTAAATAAAACGTTTCTCGGCCTCATTGTTAGCTCCTTTCAATTATTAAATTTGATTCCAAATTGTAAAATGTTCCATTCCTCCATCTTATTAATTCTTTTCTTCCACACCTCGTTGTTATCCATGTTAAGTCCTTTGCTACCCACCTTCTCCGATCGTCGTTGAAATTTCTTTCCAAGCCCGATTTGCTTCCTTCTTATCTATTTACATTTTTTAATCCAAATATATTTCGGCCAAATAGACAGTTCCTTTGATTTTTTCAGCTGAATTATTGTAGTATCAAGTTGTATCTCATCCAGCTTGTCCAAAACATTTTGCATCTGCATCAGCATACCCCGCAATTGCTCCCATACACTTTGAAAGTCCTCTATTATATCCTCCATTTTATCTGTGTACTAGCACCCAACGGATCCTCCAAATAGGCCTTTAAGTTTTTAAATCTGGTTTTCTTTATGGCTTTCTACGGTCTCTTTTAGATTCCAATTTCTTTTATTTTCTTCCACTTTTTGGGGGGAAGGATTGCTAGGCCCTTCCCGCCAACAAATTACCATGCGTTAGCTTCTCTTTGTTTTTCCATCCCGACTAAGATCATGCTGGAGGAGACTTGAAGTAACAGGCAGCAGAAACGGGGTGAGTGACTATTAAACCAAATCAAAGACCCGAAAAGACTTAAAGAACATACAGTTTTTGTATGTTTGTTTACATGTCCTGAAGTAACAAGCTATTTTGCATAATTTATTGACAGATATATGGTTTTCTTCAGTGAAAAAGAGAGAAAGGTAGGGAGATTTTTAGATGAATAAGCAGTCACTTCCTGTTGGCATCCCTGCTTAAAGCACTTTTCTTTGGAACATACCTAGCTGATTAAATATTTGGCTACTTATGAACCTATTTTTGGTCTCAGGGGGCCTGCGGTGCCTGGGGTAGGCCATCCTCACCTTCCCCAAGCTCCAGGGAATCCCTGGAGCCTGGGGAAGCCAAAAACCAGGCCTCCCAGAAGTCAAAAATTGGCCTCCGGGGGGCCCTGTGGAGGTCGGGGGAGCCTGTTCTCACCTTCCCCAGTCTCCAGGGAACCCCCTGAAGCCTGTGGAAGCCAAAACCGGGCCTCCTGGAAGTAAAAAATAGGCCCAAAATGGAATTTTTGAAACCCATCCCTGGCCATCTAGTCAAGGAAGTTTAATGACAGGGTAACAAATTCTTTCTCCCCACCCCCCTCATTCCACACACACATGAACATTTAATTGGTTTCTTATAAGACATCAATCATCCATAAATTTAACTTGAAGTTAGAATTGGGGGATTTTCTTCTGTGTATATATTATTCTACAGTGTAGCATGATAGTCTTGAGGGTAGGAAGATGAAGTAGCAATGATAATGAGATACTCCCCATTTTGGGTACACGCTGCTTCAAAAACAGTGTAGAACTGTATAGTTCACCATATTGTCTGCTAATATTCCATCCACAGTTAACCAGAGAAATTTCAGAAGTGGCAAGAGATTGCCCAGGCTCCTTGTCTTAAGAGATTCACATAAATTTCTCTCATTCAGAAGTGCCTGAGGATCTTTGTCTATCATCGCAACCACAAACCTTCTTCAATTAGTTCCCTCTGCACATGAACCAGAGCATATTTTAGGACTAGGACTAATGGTGTTGGTTAGCAAATCTCTGTGTAACTCCACTGTCAAGGACAGACTGATACTCTTTGAAACTCTGCAATTCTGAGGAAGTGTTAAAATATCAATCGAAGCACCTGTTAGATCAGAATGGTCTTCTAAAACCCAGAAGTAAACTTTCTGCTTTCTCTATTGCTAACATTGTTAAAGGCCTTTCTGATATATGGAATACTGAAAAACTATAGTCTGAAGAGGAAATACTACTTGTTGTTAAGCCTCTCCTCTCCTTTACAGAAACCAATCAAGCTCTTGATTTAACAGGGAAATGAGAGTAATGAATTAGAAGGTATGACAAACAGTAGCCTGAGCAAAATTGGAGGACATCTCAGTATGAAACAGATGAAGCACAAAGCAACGGTCATTTGGAACAATATTTTCTGGTAAGAGAAGCAGTGAGGAAGGCTTATGTCCCAGTCCCCTTTATGTCAATGCAGAATGCTTTTTAGGATTGCTCTTAAGGATTGTTTGACATCTCTTTCACCAGGATACTCAGTGACTTATTCTGAACAAGTTGCAGGGTTGATTGCAGGAGAAATTAAAAAAAATACTTAAGAAAAATCATATCCTCTCCCCACAACAGCCACCAGTTAGGTATGGAGAATGCCAAGTATATGTGGCACCTTGCCTAATGGGCATTTTATGTGGTCAATTTGAAACAATTATTAAATTATCCTTGTATCAGTCATATAAAATGTTTGTTCTTTAGAATAGTTTCAAAAAATCACCTATAATTGCACTAGGAATGATATAAGAATGGCTGCTTCTGGTAGGAAGGGAAGACAACAATATTAATATGAGAAGCAAAGTTTTCTCAGTGCTTCCAATATTATTAATTATTAATCTGCTTGACAACAGTGGGTTGAGCTGCCTTTAACTTGATTTAACTGAGCATTTAAAAAAAAAAAAAACCTTTCAGCTTTGAGACACTGAAGCCATCCATGTCCAAAACGTATCCTTGAGGAAGCTTTCTACAAAAAACTAAGAGGAAATTGGTCATGACTGCAGATTTTGGACATCTGTAAAGCTTCGTTTCTAAATAAATAAAGGAAGGAAGGAAGGAAGGAAGGACGGAAGGAAGGAAGGAAGGAAGGAAGGAAGGAAGGAAGGAAGGAAGGAAGGAAGGAAGGAAGGAAGGAAGGAAAAAATGAGAAAATTACAGATATTCATTGCCTTTCCCATGGTTAAAAAAAGAGAAGAAATTCTTCAGGTTTAAAAAATAAACATATAATTTCAAGGGCCTGAACCTCAATGACCTCCATTCTTAAGATAAATAAATGATCCAGCATTACATAACGGAAACTGTGAGTTAAGCTGAGAAAGTTGGAGAGAACAAGAGAAAAAGCAGAACTTTCATTCCTTCAGCTGTTCCCCAGGAAAGAGTTGACATGTCAGAGTTTTATCTAGGAGTGGATATTCTCCACTGGAATGTTAGCACTTGAATGGAATTTTGAGGAGTTCAAATCATTTCCCCTTGATGTCATCAAGTATAGAGTGAAAAATTGATGAAAATCTTCTTAGAAAAATAAGAATATTCTTCCATCTGGTTGTTAAAGGAGATCAGGGCAGTTATGCTTCTGTTTCTGAGAAATGATGAGATGAAATTTAAACATAATAATTATATTTCATAAAATAAATTGAAAATTACTAAAGAATCACAATGAGTTTTGTGTTTTAGGCTGGTACAAAAATAATCATACAAGATAACGTATTTAGTTCTGCCAACTAAATAAGCTGCCTTATACTTCCAATATCTTATACTTATATTGCCTTATACTTCCAATAACACCCATCCCTATCAAGGTTTTCCATTCTGTCCAGGATTTTCACTTTTCAAAAACTTACAGGGTCCTATTACTTTTCTTTTCATTATTTTCCTCTTTCAGAAAGAAGAATGACTTCTATATTTTTAAATGATTCCGGGTGTTTTTTTTTTTTCTGTCTTAGCTTTATGCCAAAGGAAACATACTGGAGAAAGTTCTTCGTTCTGTATCTACTCCTTCCCAGCTAATGAATGGGTCAGAAGCTAGTAGCGTATGTAGAACATAGAACATAGAATAACAGGGCTGTAAGATCATTGGAGGTCTTCTAGTCCAATTCCCTGCCCAGGCGAGATCTTATACCATTCTGGACTTTCTTTGGCCTTGATGGGATGGATATACATGATCATAGAAAGAATAACAGACCAGGATAATAGAGTTGGAAGGGATGCCAGAGATCCTCCAGTTCAATCCCTTACCCAAACAGGAAACCCTATACCATTTCAGACAAATAATTGTCCAATCTCTTCTTAAAAGCCTCCCGTGTTGGAGCACCAACAACTTCTAGAGGCAAGCCATTAATTGTTCTCACTGTCAGGAAGTTTCTCTTTAGTTCAAGGTTGCTTCTCTCCTTGATTAGTTTCCATCCATTGCTTCTTGTCCTGCTTTCAGGGGCTGTGGCTGTTTTTTTGTGGCAGCTCCTCAAATATTGGAACACTGCTATCACATCATCCCTAGTCCTTTTTTTCATTCTGTCTTCTTAATTATATGAAATGGTAATGCAGTGTTCACATAGCAAGTATTCTATTTTCAATGTGACGCAAATCCATCTTGGAAGTCTTTTTCATAACATGATCACCATTTCCAGCATCAGTGTGCTATTTGAAAGAGACCTCTGCAAAGGATGAGACATCATGACATATGTTTCAACTGGAACAATGTGACCTCCTTCCAAAAAATGGAGGGCCACTATGGCGGAAAAAAAAAAGACTGTACACCTAACTACACTGAGTGGCTAGTCAAATTGAAGTAGATAATTACACAATTTGTATACCTACCTGATTCTATTATATAAACTATAAGCAATGGTTCTCTATGGTTCTAAAAATTTATTTGGAGGCATATACGTACATTCAAACAGATTTTCTAGATTTAGTAACTATTCAGTGTCTTTGTCAAGTATTTATTTATTTATTTATTTAGATTTATACCCGGCCTCATTTCCCTGATCAAGGGGAACTCGAGGCAGCTTACAATAAATAAAAAACACAATGGTACAATGTAAAAAAGAAATAATCAAGTTGGTGAGTACGCATTCCCCGGTAATGGCTTACCCCTCGGCTCCCGCCGTATCTGCCTCTCCCAGACACCACCGGAATTGGCCAACCCTCACCACTTAAAGGGCCCCCATCCCCATTGCCCCTCCCCTGCCATGCCCTGCAGGCAGGAGTGAGCCCACCACCCAGTCATACAACCAACAATCAACCCCCAACAATGAATTAATTAAAAAGTTATTAAATATAATATCATTTAAAACAAAAATCTATAAAATATTAAAATAGAATAAAATACTATACAATACAAATAAAATGTATACTCTCAATTGTGCAATTTTGCAAATGTGTGAATGGATTAGTGTGGATAAACATGAACAGGACAAAAAAGGAGAGAGGTAAGAAGAAGGGTCAGCAGTTTGCAATTCAGGCATGGATAACAAAGAGGGGAACAAGGGAGGGGTAAAGAGAGAGGGGAAGGAGACAATCATGGCTTGCCATGCTGACTGAGGCTAATCAATCCAGCTGGCCTGATAGATCCCACTTCGGCCAGCCTCTAGATCTCAGCTTAGCTATAGTTCGTTTTAGCCATATAGTTCGATTTAGCCATACAGTTCTAAAACAGGTCAGCCAGCTATAGTCCGGGCTCACAAAGGAGTTCATACAGGAGTTCATACAGGGGCAAATACAATCAAGATATGAAAGAGATAAACAGCAACAGGGATTTTATAATAAGAATACAGAATTAGATGAAATATTAATAGGGAAAGATGAAAAGCTTATTTCAAAGTTGTATGATTATTTATTAAGATTTAAACTGGCAGAGGAGCAAGTGAAAGAAACAATGGTTGCTTGGGCACAAAATTTTGGATCTAACATCGAATTGGAAAAGTAGGAAGATCTATGGGAAAAAAATATTCATTAACGATATCAACAGCATATAGAGAAAACATGTATAAAATGTTTTACAGATGGCATCCAGCGAGGCAAACAAGAATGTTTAAAAACAAATCAACAAAATGCTGGCAATGTCACCAAGAACCAGGAACATACTACCATAAGTGGTGGACATGTGTCGAAGCAAAGAAATATTGGTTGCGGATTAGAGAATGGCTTGAAAAGATGACAATGCAATATATAGAGATGAAACCAGAGATATTTTTGCTGGGAATTATACCGAAAAATTACAGTAAAGTGGATACTTATTTAATGATACAGGTGTTAACAGCTGCTAGGATTGTACTTGCACAAAAATGGGAGGGAATAACAATACCAAATGAGAATATGATAATTAACAAAATTTTAGAATGTGCAGAAATGAACAGACTACCATTAATGATCAAAGAAAAGGAAGATAAAGAATATTTTAAGATATGGCAGGTATTTTACAATTGGTTGGAAGACAAG
>JANHGC010002741.1:78976-90510 GCA_027560395.1 Boaedon fuliginosus | reverse complement strand
AACAATCATAAAAATAACTAACATAAAAATAGTTAAAATGGACCTACTTAAAAAAAAAAACATTATTTCAAATTATCTCTTTAAATCCATCTTATCACCAAATCATTCCTTCATTCTCAGTTCTCAGGGATGTTTAGCCATCATCACGTTGCTCCGGTCTCCAAGATCTGGCCCCTCCATTTTGGATCACCTCTTCCACTCTGTCTTTCTCCTTGTTCTGCTGTTGTTGCTATCTTCTTTCTGATATCACTTCTTTCTTTCCTTCAAAACTTCCAAATATTTTCTTTCCTTTATTACCACTGTTTTGTTTCAATTGTTTGGTCCCCGTCTATGTTGTCTCTTCTCCCGTGCTTTCTGCACCAATTTAACCGGCCATTCTCTCTCCTCCCACTCAATCTCTGCTATGTTGACTGCCTCTCCAGTCATTCCTTTTTCATCAGTATTTGTCTTCTCACACAGCAGCTATCTTTTGCCTCATCCAGATTATATTTTCTGCCAAAGATTTCAATCATTTTTTTGCATATTTCAGTCATTTCAGCTAAAGTATTAAGTATATTATACACGGCCCTGGGACCTCCCCCTTCATCTCCATTCTCACAGCTTGCAGTTCTTTCACAATCAGTTGCTTGGTGGCCCCTCCCTTTTCTGGTTTTCCCCTATCTTTCATTCACCGCTGATTCAAGCTTCAGGGAATCCAATTCTCAGGGATATTTCTCGGGTAAGCTAGATATATTTTTCTTACCCTAGAGGTAATTCTGGTCCGCTCTTCCCATACTCATGCATGAATCTTATGCCAGGAGTGGCATCAGCTTAATGGTGGCTGTTACCTGCCACTTCTTCTGTCATCAGCTTCAGAGAATATCTGGCTAGGGAGGAAAGATACAGCTCTCCTCGACCTGCCAGATCGCTCTCTATTGCTTCATCCTCCCTGCAATGGGGATTTAGGCTCCTTGGGGAGCCCTCAGACAGGGAAGCCTGGTCATGGGTCCACAGAGGTAGCAGATCCAGCGGCCAGTCCCAGCAATGTCCAAACCAGGAAGTAAGATACATGATTGATGGTATCAAAACCTGCTAGAATGATGAACTAGTCCCTTTTGTATACTACCAAAAGTAATCAATAACCATGACCAATGCTGTCTCTGTACTTTATCATGGCCTGAAATCAGATGGAAAGAGGTTCAGATAATCTGTTTCCTCCAAGACCACTAGAATTGTTACCTGACCACCTTTTCAACATTTACCAAAAACAGAAGATTGGAGACTGAATAAAAATTGTCCAGACCCACTGGGTCTAGCAAAGACTTCCTGGGATAGACTACCCCTCTCTCAAAGAAGCTGAAGTCATTTCATGGACCTAACCATAAATCACTGCCAAGATATTCTTAACAACAGAGGATGAACAAATGAACAGATGGCCAAGCTCATTGTATCAGGGTGAATCTAACAAAAAAGTTGCTAAGCTCATAGTCTGAAGGTCTGCTCACTCAAGTGTCACAAAATCAAACTTGCTCCAAATAATTCCACAAGACTGTTTCCCAGGTACCTCAATTGAATCTGTCCAATTCAAGTCAGAGTGCATCTGAATGACATTATCTGTCAAGTAACAAGAGTATTCAACACAGCAGCTCTCTGATATTCCCTTGGCTTGTCTCTCCTAGCAAGAAGCACTCAGCCTAAGTAAGTTTGCCAGACAATTGTAGGACATCCTTCCCCCAAGCATAGCCTCATTGAAGTGTTACTTGATAGAAAAGTTAATAATAATGCAATCTGTAGCATTCGCTAGAACTAATTTCATATTTGGGGGCCACCAAGTTGCTTGAGGTCATTACAATAGAAATAGCTGAAAATAACTGTATAGATATTAAACAGACTTGACACAATTAAAAGATGATAGGTATTAAAAATAATAGCAACAAATCCAGGTGTCAGAACTAAGTGCAATAAAAGTGTCATCAATTTGGAAATGGTATACTCATAGACTCACCTCAGAATGGGCAGCTGAAAAACAGCTTTGCTTTCTAAGGAAGTAATAAGTAATTTAGGTTAGGAAATTGAAGAATGCAAAAATGTTTTGCTATTCTTAAAAATGTTTCAGCCAATTCATCTGGTGACACCACCCCATTACTAGACATGCCCTTTGAAAACCTCAGATCTCAATTTAATGGAAAACAAAAATTAAGTCCCCTCCAGACCAAAAAAAGGTTGTCTGCCCTCTCCATAACAGCCCCAGAATTGATGT
Organism: Boaedon fuliginosus; assembly: GCA_027560395.1. Lineage (NCBI taxonomy): Eukaryota > Metazoa > Chordata > Lepidosauria > Squamata > Lamprophiidae > Boaedon > Boaedon fuliginosus. The sequence goes on along the minus strand of JANHGC010002741.1, from coordinate 88,271 downwards.
ATAATGGCATAGCTGTACTGTAGAATGAGCAAAATTAATCCTATGCAGGATTAAATTTATTCTGAACTCTGTTTTCCTTTATATCCAACTGTACCACAATTTTAGAATGGAAGATAATAATGAAATTGCAGCAAATGAAAAATATCTCCCCTTGAATAAGTGGAAGCAGAATATAGACATCTCATGAACATACTGCATATAACAAATGCCGCCCACCCCAGATTTTTCCCATCTTCTTTAGACATCTTATTTGATCCAAAAGACTATTTGTCCCATAGCATGACTAGTATCCAAGTGACTTGTTTTAAAAATCAGTAGAACTATTTAGGGGGAAGCAATTTTAGATTTGCAGTCTTAAGTGTTTGACCTGTAATGATAGAGGTCAAGCAGAAAATGGAAGGCGTTATGAACAGTCTACTGTAAAGATCCTTTTACCATTAAAACATGCAGCATGAAATCTGTATTACTTCATGTGTGGTATCTGTTCAAAAGTATTCTCTTCAAAATTAAAGTATGCCAACTGATGTACAATGTGCTATTTGTCACAATCTCATTATAATAGTTCACTGTAATAATGCAGTTATGGAGAATAATTGTCATGATTACAATTAGTAATACATTGAAATGAGTGTTGCTCCAATCATCTGAAATGTTTAAACTGCAATTCTGCACTGAAGAGTGAATAAACAGCACTGTAGGGTTCCTCCTTTATTTGTTAGTGGTACTCAATCATTTACAAAGCAATTTTGCTCTGTCTGTAGGTTGATTTCCTTCTTTAATTGGACAGCTTCCCAACTCCACTCTATTTTCCTACCTGTAAGCAGACTCATTCTTTGCCTATAACTACAAAGTTCAAAGGGCCACACACACACAAATGGAAAAATCTGCTACTAGACTCCTTTTAATTTGGAGGCATCAAACTCAATTCAGCTGTTCTGAATCACTTGGACAGGTCAGTTGGGAGAGCTAATTCTGGATTTGATTGAATTACCTTTACACACTTAGGAATTTTCTTAAACCCCACCTTCTCTTCCAAGACAGAAACACTGACAGCACATTTACTGTATTTAATAAACTTGCCTTACCCACGGTAGTTTGCAACATTATTAATATTATGAATTCAGTCCACAGGTGTCCATCAACAAAGAGAAAATGTACAAATTTCTCATGAAGTCAAGAAAATAAATCTGATCAGAATAGTTGCCTGCTGCCCAGCAGCCATTAAAATTTTTACTGTTTTTTTTTCCCTCATCTGAGTCAAATTCCTTTATTTTTTTTTAGAAAAAAAATTCCATGACAAAACAATTTAATATTTGAATGCAACCTCAAAAAAGGTTGTTTGGTTCTTGGTTCTGAAAATCAGCACCATGGATAGTTCCAAGTAACCCCCCCAAGTCTAATAAGAGCTGGGATTGGATTTTTTTCTCTTGCAGTCAGTGGCCCATCGCAAAGTCCATTTTGTTTCTGAAGCCTATTATTCTTTGTTTCTCCAGCACATATCTGGCACAATCTCTACAATACCACATTCACGTCCATGTTTGGCACAATATTTTTAAGTAAAGATGCTTACTTACTATTGCATTTAAGATTTGAAGGATTTAGTTAGTGATCTAAATTTGGACTATTTGAATTATAAACAGTGAGATGGGTTTCTAAACAGTGAGATGGGTTTGGCTTAGCAAAGCTCCTGGTTCTACGATGCTACTTAGTATGTTCCTCTACACATAGAGAGACATACACATACTTTGTGAGCCACTACTGATTCCTCAGCCACTATTTCTACATCCAGTTCGTTATAAAACTCTGAGATCTTGGCAATAGTGATGGCACATAGTATGCAGATGTGAAGTTTAGACTAACATATTCATTATGAAAATACCTATTTTCTTGCAAGCTTGGGCTCAATCTATCATTTCTTAAAGTGACTTGTAGTACCTTTCCAAGCAAACATATCCTTACAAAAGGATGGAGGATGAGCACTACAGAAAGTCTTTTGGAAATAGCAGTTTCAGATGCTGAAGAACTATTTCATTTGTGGTTGGATAAATGGGATTTCCAGTTTATTAAACCTTTCAAGCCAACCAATTAGATTAGAAGGCATTGAAAAATTACATCCCCTGCATTGAGATAACTTACTCTTTAGAATATATTCTATCACCCAAATCCCCCACCACTACTGATTTCTACTTCTGATCATTCACAGAAATGCTGCTGCTTGAACATAGTTTAATTTGAGGAGAAGCTTTAAGGTAAGTTCTTATCTAATCAACACACAATTCAGCACTTCATACCCAGTACCCATACCCAATAACTATTCTGTCAACAAAAACTCTCTGCCACTAAAGCAGCCCCTATACTATTTTTTATGATTCTCAGCCACCTTCCAGACAAAGATAAAATTGATCCTTTAGGCTGTATAAGTTTACTTATATCCATATTTATTCAATAGAAACACATTTTTTTCCAAACATTCAGTGAAGAGGAAAACAACACTTGTTGAATTTTTAGGTGGGATGTGCACTAACTGTAAAATTTGATTTGGATCCCAATCCAGAAAACAGTGAAATTGTATTCAACCTATACTTAGCTATGTTTTTTCTCATTTTGAATTTTTGATTGAAAACCTGTGCTACTATTGTCTGTCTGTCACTATGACACTGCCAGAAACAGACTGTTGGGAATGGGATAATGAAGTATTTTTGTTTCTACAGAGCAAAGTCAAAAGTGTTGCTATTCTTCCTCTTATAATATAAAGAAACATAATCCATACAGAATGACGCATGAATAACATGCCTCCCCTCCTCAAGCACAGAGCAATGGCATCTGGCATTGCAGGTTGTCCAATTGCATTTTTTCCCCAAGAGTGGTTTTGCGCAATTTGCTGATAAGTCCTTTCTTTAGATTTAAGTCAAAATTGCATTTAAAGGCATTCCAGTTGGGTACATGTAATTCTGGCCCCCATGAACTTTCCTACTAAATAAGTTTATAGTACAAGGAAAGTGAAAGTTGTCTAAGATAAATCTGTTTTGAATATGTTGCCAATATATTAGCATACTCAAGTCTTACTAGTAGAATGAATGAGACTTAGTATTAATATTTATTGTTTTTATTTGGTATGCACAATACAGGTAGTCCTCAAATTATGATCACAATTGAGGACAATTTTTTTGTTGCTAAGTGAAACATTTGTTAAGTGAACTTTATCCCTTTTAATGACCTTTCATGCCACAGTTGTTAATTAAATCACTGCAGTTGTTAAATTAATAACATAGATGTTAAGTGAATCTAGCTTCCCCATTGACTTGGCATGTAAGAAAGTCACAAAAGATGATCACATGACCACAGAACACTGCAACCATCATAAATATGAGTCAGTTGCCAAATATCCAAATTTTGATCATGTGACTGTGAGATACCACAACGGTTGTGTGAAAAATGGTCATAAGTCACCTTTTTACTATGCTATTATAACTTTGAACAGTCATTAAATGAACTGTTGTAAATCTAGGATTACCCGTATAAATCGTAATTTTTCCCAGCCCTAATCCTGTGTGAGATTGGTCTCAGAAATAATAACAAGCCCTCTAATGAATTCTCATGACTAAGGATGGACTAGAATTCAGATTTCTCTGCTTCTAGTTCAACACCTTAACTAGAATATGTCTACAAACTAGAGATTCAGTAAATCTGATCTACTGTGCTTTCTGGCCTCTTAATGCTAGAAATAAGATAGTATGAGACATTTACCTCTACTGTGGCTTCAGCCATTGTAGATATCTATTTAATCCAGTATGATACTTTACATATGTTAAGAATACAGATGAAATACTGTCATTTTGCCCTCTAACTCAAGCTATTCCACACATGGAAGGTGGACCCATCAGTGTGTTTTATTCCAAAGATCATCTAGGATAAAATAGGACATCACAATTCAAATAATCACCTGATTTAATTCATGTGGCCAGAGAGCCTTGACTGAAAATGGAATGGTTGTGGGGCTATTAAAGGATATTATAGCAGAATATATACCGGGTTTAAGCTGAGCAAGTGTTTAAAGAGCAGTATCAGCTAGGAAGCTGATCAAGGGCAACTAACAGCAATTCAAGCTGAATGTTACTATAGAAAAGTCCTTTATGTTAAAAAGGAGCTGTATCTAATGTATTCATTGGTAAAAGGCATGTATGCACTATGATTAGATAAGCCTCAGTTTTATGAGTTGATACACAGCTTACACCCTCTTAATAAGGGGATATGTCCTGACTGCTCTTTAGAAGGCCAGATCCTGAAGATGAAACTCAAATACTTTGGCCACTCATGAGAAGGAAGGACTCACTGGAAAAGAGCCTAATGCTGAGAGCCATTGAGGGCAAAAGACAAAGGGGACAACAGAGAATGTGGTGGCTGGATGAAGTCACTGTAGCAGTCAGTGTGAGCTTAAATGGACTCCAGGGGTGGTAGAGGACAGGAAGGCCCAGAGGAACATTGTCCATGGGTCATGATGGGTCGGACATGACTTCACAACTAACAACAAATATCAAGTATCAACATGTCATACCTGAAATCTTCCTTCCAAATGAGTTTGCATTTATGGAGACAAGTCTCAAATGAAAAACAAATATTATTGCAATCAATAGATTGTGCACTGAATTAATTGTTTCCTCCAAAAATACATAATATCCATGGTGATGGTGCATGGTTTTGAAATGGCAGGTACCGCTGAGTGACTAAAACCCCAGCCTTTTTTACCTACATCACATGTATTGCATTTCATAAAAGGGGGAGATCACCTGGTCCATCTGCCATTTTGAAGCCAGGGACTGTCATTGGGATGCCCTTATATAGTGGCTTTCTTATACATGGCCCCATTCATTCTTTCTTTTACACAGATCAGTCGTCCTGGTCCCTTTGCAGAGAAACAGCTCCAAAGCATGATGTTTCCACCCCCATGCTTCACAGTAGGTATGATGTTCTTTGGATGCAACTCAGCATTCTCTCTCCTCCAAACACAATGAGTTGAGTTTCTACCAAATAGTTCTACTTTGGTTTCATCTGACCATATGACATTCTTCCAATCCTCTTCTGGATCATCCAAATGCTCTCTAGCAAACTTCAGACAGGCCCAGACATTTACTGGCTTAAGCAGGGGGACATGTCTGGCACTGCAGGATTTGAGTCCCTGGCAGTGTAGTGTGTTACTGATGGTAGCCTTCGTTATGTTGGTCCAGCTCTCTGCAGGTCATTCACTAGGTCACCCCATGTGGTTCTGGGATTTTTGCTCACTGTTCTTGTGATCATTTTGACTCCACGGGGTGAGATCTTGCGTGAAGCCCCAGATCGAGGGAGATTATCAGTGGTCTTGTATGTCTTCCATTTTCTAATTATTGCTCCCACAGTTGATTTCTTCACACCAAGCTGCTTGCCTATTGCAGATTCAGTCTTCCCAGCCTGGTGCAGGTCTACAATTTTGTTTCTGGTGTCCTTCGACAGCTCTTTGGTCTTCACCATAGTGGAGTTTGGAGTGTGACTGTTTGAGGTTGTGGACAGGTGTCTTTTATACTGATAACAAGTTCAAACAGGTGCCATTAATACAGGTAATGAGTGGAGGACAGAGGAGCCTCTTAAAGAAGAAGTTACAGGTCTGTGAGAGCCAGAAATCTTGCTTGTTTGTAGGTGACCAAATACTTATTTTCCACCATAATTTGCAAATAAATTCTTTACAAATCAGACAATGTGATTTTCTGGATTTGTTTTCTCATTTTGTCTCTCATAGTTGAGGTATACCTATGATGACAATTACAGGCCTCTCTCATCTTTTTAAGTGGGAGAACTTGCACAATTGGTGGCTGACTAAATACTTTTTTGCCCCACTGTATATATAGCCAACCATCACACACATATGACTCTGAGCAGTTTACAATAAAATAGATCAAATAAAAAACATAATATAAAAAAATAAAAATCAAGCTTTAGGGTACTGCAAATGATTAATAGGATTGCGGTTACCCTAATCTCAGATGGAATTAAGAGATTAAAAATGTTTGCTAACCTCCTAACCTCACAGTATGAAATTATTGTACCCAGAAAGTCCATCATCTTATTGATTTAATGGATTAATAAAGCACAAGTAACTATTTGTTTTTAAAAAAATATTTATATAGTTCTATTTAACCTCTACATAGTTTTTCCACTGTAATATAGACAGTGTCTTTGTATTTTATTTGATGAAGTTAAATACATTTTTCTGAGAAAGATTTGTAGGTTTCACCAAATACTTAAAAGAGGTCAAAATGGAACAAAAAACCAAGAATGCCTAATTTTATGGCATTACAACTCATATGCTTCTTATTGAATTTAAAATTTCTGTGTATCTCAATAATTTTAATCTTCTATTCTTAAACTGTGTGTATTGTAAACATATTTAATCTATTTCATTCAAAATAAGAATGTTCAATTTCTGGTTATGTGTTTCAGTTGAATCCTTCAAAATTGGAAAAAAATGAAGATGTAAATACTAACTTAGCACATCTACTAAGTATCCTTTCAGAGCTAGTGGAAAAAATATTCATGGCTGCAGAAATACTACCTCCGTAAGTTCATCAGTATTTTCTAGAAAATCTGTTGAAATTTGGTTGTTTCAATTTCGTATGTATTAGAACACATTCTGTCTATTGTTCTGATATAGTTCTTTCTAAAACCTTATTTCTTGGCCAAATTCTTAGATTGTGTTCACCAACTGAGTGTTTGTGGGTAAGAGTATGTATGCATAAATAGAACCTCTGTAACATTAGAAAAATAAATTTCCTTGGTTTTCACCTGCATTTTAATTATGATGTATTGAACTGGAAGTGTTATTACAGTCTGAAGTCACTTTATTTCTACTATAAACTTGGATAATTACCTTTTTACAATCCTATAATCCCTTAATTTGAGGTAGTCAGGGATGGAACTAAGCGTTTACTGGCTGGATGCCCTTCCTGACGTCATGTGGAGTTCGCAGTAGATATTTTTCTTTGTGCCTTGGGAGAGAAACATTTGCCGCTACCTAGGATTGAGTTCTCAACATTCCGAGTGGGAGGCGAAAATGTTCACTACTAGACTATCACGCTGCCAACACTACTATAAATTTGAATGAACACTTAGAAAGTTCTTACATTTGTTTAAAATTATGTATCTTTCAGTTATTCAGCTGATACCTAAAAGTAAAATTTCTGAAGAGTTCAGTATTTTGCTAAAGCTTTTGTGTAATATATATTTATTGAGTCAGACGTATTTTATTTTGTTCAACTTTCCTTTTTAAATACTTTTATAAAGTATTTTTTAAATACTACTCTTGATTGCATAAAATATGAAATATCAGGAATGTCAGTTATCTATAATTTTGGAATACTTGATTATAGTAAAACTTACATGTATCCCAATGGTATTATTTGAATAGGACACTGAGGTATATTTATGGTTGCTTACAAAAATCTGTTCAGAGCAAGTGGCCAGCCAATACAACCATGAGGACAAGAGTAGTTAGGTAAGGTATTTTTATTAGTAGTTTTGCTTTATTGCTGTTATATGCTATAATTGAGAAATTTACCTTCGTGTTTTATTTTTCAGCTATCTTTGAAAAGATACACTGTTTGAAAACTTTGAAAATGCATGCTATTCAGCTTTCATAGTTACAAAAATTCACTTTTCATAAAATTACATAACAGTACATCATATTTAGATGCAGAAAAAATACAATTAAAACTGTAGAGAAAAATATTAGTTGGGTAACTAGGAGCGTAATTCCTACATCCCAATTAGGAAATATGCCTTTGTTTTTTGCCAAAAGATGCTGGTATAAGTGCTCTGTGAAATGTGAATGTATATAACATGACTGCAAAGGTAAATTCCTATTATTACTGGTAGTTCACTTGTCTTTTCTATAACATAATGTGTTATGGAACAGGAACTCATCAGAAAACTATGAGAGAGAGAGAGAAAGTAATATACCAGATTTTATCTCTCTGTTCTTTATCTTGTTGAGACTGTGGATATGTATATTTAACTACCATATTTTTCGGAGTAAAAGATGCACTTTACCCCCCCAAAAGAGGAGGAAAATTTGGGTGCGTCTTATACACCGAATGTTGCTGAAGCCCCACCCGCCTGAAACAGAACAGACAAAAAACAAGTGTGCTTTGCCGGGAAGAAAGAAAGCGGGCTGCCCAGTCTGCCGAGCGGAGCGCCTCTCTGCCAGGCACCGCTGACTGAGGCCTTGCTCAAGTCACCCCATTTCTGCAGCTGTGAACCAGCTCTTTACGGCTTCCAGGCAGGCCAGTTAAAAAAAAGAAAAAGAAAAACACTTCAAGCCAAATGCTCCAGTGAGCCCAGGGTTGCCAGTCCTCCACCCGAAGCTGCCTCTGAAAAACCAGCACTGTGCCTCCACCTGCGCCTCCGGCTTAAATCTTTGGTGCCTTGCAACCAGGCCGCTTTCACTCCCGGCTGGCGAGAGCACCAGTGGGCCTGCTCTACGTGTCGTGTTTTCGGCCTCCGCATGCCCTGTTTTTGCCTCTGTGCATCATGTTTATGGGTGGTTCCAGGCAGCAGGGATCGCCACTACCCAAAAACACGACACGCAGAGGCCAGGCCCGTTGATGCTCTCGCTGGCCAAGGGGAGAAGCAGCCCAGCTGCAAGATGCCGGCTGCAAGATTATGGCAGAGGCGCAGTGCTGGTTTTTCAGAGGTGGCTTCGGGTGGAGGACTGGCGACCCTGGGCTCATTGGAGCATTTGGCTTGAGGGGTTTTTCTTTTTTTTGAAGGGGCCTGCATGGAACGTGTAGAGCTGATTCGCAGCCTCAGAAATGGGTTGACTTGAGCAAGGCCTCGGTTGGCAGCGCCTGGCAGAGGCGCTCTGCTCTGCAGACTAGACAGCCCGCTTTCCTTCCTCCCGGCAAAGCACACTTGTTTTTTGTCTATTTCTGCAAAGCCCAGCAGACCACAAGGAGCTTAAGGCATTGCTGGCAAAGGGTGTCCATGTTGGGGGGACTTTTTCAGGCACTCATCCTGCCCTCCCCAAGAGCATCAGCCAAGCCTGGGGCCATTTGCTGGAGGCTCCAGTAAATTCACTGAGGATTTCTCTCAGGTAACGCTGGGTGGCTTTTTTTGCCGGCCCTCTCAGCTTTCTTGGAAAGACATGAAGGTGAGAAGAGAGAATCAGGCAATGTGGAGTTGGAGGGGGCTGCAGATGTCATTCAGTTAAAGCAAGGATCTTCAAACTTGGCAAGTTTAAGACTTGTGGACTTCAACTCCCAGAATTCCT
>JANHGC010002741.1:62043-73602 GCA_027560395.1 Boaedon fuliginosus | reverse complement strand
TGAAGACCAGCCTGAGGTACCAGCCTGAAGATGACAAGTGTGACCTCATCGAAACGTCGCCAAGATACTTCCAATTTTACGCAGGAGAAAACCCGAATAACCAAAAACTTACATACAAACACCTGTGAAAACCTCAGAAAACATTATACATACATACATACATACATACATACATACACACACACACACACACACACACACACACACACAGACGTTATCCATTCACTTGTATCTGACTCATGGCGATTCTAGACAGAGAGAGGGAGAGAGAGGGAAAGGGAGAGGGGTTGCAGGAGAGGGATGAAGAGAGAGAGAGAGACAGAGAGAGATACTGTATGTATGTACATAATACATATATCTTATGCATAGTGGCTAGATAGCATAATGGTTAATGTGTTGTTTTTGATGCAAGAGATTAGAGTTCAAATCCCAGCTGCTACCTACCTTATCAGTAGAGATCCTTGGGCGGATATGTCCTAACATTTCACCTCTTCCTTCAAGATATAAAAGTGACATAAGCTAGGAGAATCAGGCTGTCTTAAAGGTTGCCCAAATTAACAAGGTCTGCATCAAATGTTGGGGAACCAGGACATTTTGATGATATGTGGGCAAAGGAAACAAACCTGTTCTGTTTCCTCCAAATGACATGATTCAGAATTAGTTTTGTTAAAGCAAACCACCACCTTTTTATTCTACAAACCGAAAAGCCGGGTTAAAAGCAAAAGAAGTCCATTTTCAAAGCCAAATAAATCCAGGAAGAATGCCAAGAAGAAGATAACAGTCCAAAGTTGTTACCAGAGAATGTAAGCAGAGTCCTATGATGAAAAAGTCCACAAAGAGTTTTTTACAGAGCAGAAGCACCAAAGAGATGTCACAGACCAGTATTCCAACAAGTTGCTTTCTGCGAAGAGCTGTTCCCAACCACACCACTTTTAACCCATCTAGAGTGTGGTCCAATTAGTGGTCAGCTGTAGCTCCACCTCTTCCCTTCTGGCATAGCTGATGCTGTTGTTCCCTCCTCATTAATTGCCGGGTTCTGGCATCAGCTAAGGGCTCCTCCCCACTGCTCTCAGACCGCACTGGCTCCTGCTGGCTCATGGAGGAACCAGCCTCTGTTGGCATAATGTCAACATCCAATTCTGCCTCCTCCTCCAACACTGACTCTATCTCTCCCTCAGAGTCAGAATCGGCTGCCAAATCAGCAGCATGCTGCAGAACCACAACACACACCTGGATGAGACAGGAGAATCTGGAATTTATAAATGCTATAACAACAGCCTAATGAGAAGGAGATATATGAAATGTTTGAGGGGAATATGGATGGAGAGAAGATCTACATCCACACTAACTGAGAAACAGCTCTTTACCCAGCCCTTCAACATAGTGAAAAGAAAGCTGCTCTCACAATTTGAGATTGAACAACTAAGTACCAGGAACTACAGAGGACATGGAAAGTAAAGGCCAAAGTGGTTCCAGTGGTGGTAGGAACATCCAGGGCTGTGACTCATAAGCTTGAACAGATCACAGAAACAACATCAGGGCTCTCTGTCCAGACTAGCACAGTATTAGGAACAACAAGATATTATATGGAACCTTCAAACTTCCAGGCCTCTGATGGAGGACCTGAGATAAGAAAATCACATATCACTCAAAGGAGTGAGAAGGAAATTTTTATATATAGTGAATAAGTGCATTGTGGATGCTCTCCTACCCATGGTTTAAGGAATACTCTTAGAACAATACATGGCCAAACAATTGATACAAACCTATGGTAAGCTGTTCTAAACTCGATTGCAGGAAATATGATTTCAGCAACAGAATAGTCAACATCTGGAATTCTCTACTAGACTCTGTTGTCACAGCATCAAATCTTCAGCATCAATTATAACCTCAAACTGTCCAGTGTGGACCTCACACCATTTCTAAGCGGTCCTTAAAGGGGGCGTGCATACCTGCACCAGGGTGTACGACCATACATATACCATCCCTGTCTTACTGTCTATTTACTTGTATATACTTCTTGTTTATGTTTATATTTTTACCTGTTATCTTGTTCATGTTGACAAATAAATAAACCAAATCAAATCAAACATTTTGGAACCATTCCAAAACATGCCTTGCTGTAAGGAAATGTCTATACCAGATGAAATCAGAGCATTTGCCTCTCCCTAAAGCTCTGTATTGGAAAAAACCAAAACAGATTATACAAGGTCTTGGTCTCTGCTTTTCCAATTATTTTATATCAACTCTGTCCATTCTCCTTATTCCCCTGGGCAGAGGCCTCGCAAACAGTTTCATTCCTGATACCCGTTTCTTGCGGGGGGAAGGGCGGTTGTCCAATTCTCTCCGTAAAAGGGTATTTATCCCTCTCTCTCAAGGGAAGTGGAGTGATTCAGTAATATTCATGGATAAGGTAATGAAAGCCTTTAAATTTCGGGACTGGGGGAGGTGGAATGACTAAATTTAAAATTACAGCATACTCTGAAACCTCAGCTCATTGTTCATTTTTTCATTGAACTGTTTCCAGGAGCAAATTAATTTGGCTCTTGCCCTGTACTTTCCAATCGATCTGAAAGTTGCTATGGTACATGATAATATAATCACTATTTGGAAACATCATGAGATATTTAAAAATCTAGATTTGGTCATGGCCATACAATTCTTTTTTTTTTTCTCATCTAAACAAATCAGGAAAAAAAAAAGTTAAATTTCACTTTAACTTGAATGAGCAAACTTCTTCATCAATACCACCTAACTAAAAATCTACCACAAAACAGCAAGAAAGGTATCTATTATTTATTTGAACCCATTTTATTTGTCCTATATTTGATATGATATGCTTGATATGGTTATTTCAAAGTGGTTAACATTTTAAATGTAAAATACAAAAAAGAAAAAAAATGCATAAAGTGGGCACCAAGTTCATTAGGAGCCTATGGCTTTTCTTGCCTGGGCTAAGAAGCTAAATGGAGTCAAGATTGGTTTGTATTTGGATGGGATATAATTGGGAAATCAAGGACAGCAAATTAGACCCAGAAATTTAAAAACATTCCAGGAGAAGCCAATGACAATCCAGCTTTTGTACTGTTGCTAGGAAAGTGGCACTGAGGTTTCTAAAAAGTCAGTAACGGTTGATATTTTTTGAAAAAATATTCAGAGCAAGAGGGTCAAAAACAAGTCATGAAAGAGTGCATTCAACAGCCGGGAAGCAATGCAGAAGGCTTGGTGTACCTCTTAATGCCAGATGCTACATTATACTTTTATTGCAAACTCTACCACATGTAAGAAAACAAAAGAAAATGTCAGTCTGATGAAGAGAAGGACTAGGGGTGACACGATAGCAGCTTTCCAATATTTGAGAGGTTGTCACAAAGAAGAGCGGGTTCTCTATTCTCCAAAGTACCTAAGAGGAAGACAAGAATGAATGGACAGAAACTTATCAAAGAGAGATACAACCTTAGAACTAAGAAGAAATTTCCTGACAGTGAGAACAATTAATCAGTGAAACGGGTTGCCATCAGAAGTTAGGAGTGCTCAATTACTAGATGTTTTTAAGAAGAAATTGGAAGCCATTTGTCCAAAATGGTATAGTCTAGAAGACTTCCAAGATATCTTCTAACTCATGTTATTCTGAATTTTGAAGTGCCATTGATTCCCTGGCCTCGCAAAAAAGCAGTGCCATTTGGAAATGACAATTTTTTTTAAAAACAACCACAGGTCAATTTTTGTGTGTGTACCAACCCAAGGAGGCTAATATTTAGATTTTACAGGAAACACAGGTCTTGGGATAATTTTTGATTTTTCAGATATCAGACTCTTTGGGGACCTATAATCAGCTGAAAAGCAGATGGTATGTGGAGTTCTCTTTCTCGGTGTGTCTGGACAAGTAGACTTTTCTGCCTTAACTCACTGAGGATTGCAGGATGATTTTTTTTTAAATGTCTGTGGAGATTCTCAGTCATCCAGATCATGGTTGTCCCAAAGCTGCTTTTTCAAGAGGCAATTGGACATTCTTGTTTTTCTTTGAAGATGTTTCGCTTCTCATCTAAGAATCTTGTTGATCTTGTAATCACATCTTGTTCAGCTGTGACTGGATGGTGAGGAATGGAAGGATTTATATTCCTTACCGGCAGCTGTTCATTTGCATTATTTTAGAGAGTCATTGAGGCCATCTGGAGTATTATCTGTGTCGTCAAGGTCACCTGAGTAATGCAAATGGCTGTAGGGCCTTCTTGGAACTGCTGAAAGGACTGTGTTCTAGATTGGAGCTTTCTTAATACTCAAGTTGTTCTCTGAGCTGCCAGGAGTCTCTTGAGATCTGTAAGCTATGGGGCCTTTCATAAATAAAAGACTGGAAAGGTAAACAGTTAGGCTACTGCTTATATTCATCTTTTACCTACAATTAAAGAACACCAACAAGGCTGAAGATACATCTGGTCACTAAAAATACTAACGGGTAGACATGTTGTTTCCTCAGAGATGGGTACAGAATCTGGTAATATGGCAACTTATAAAAGTTCACCAAGTAACTTACATATTGCTCAGGAACTATCCATGTCTTTGATTACACAAAACCCACCAAGCACTGTATAATCTGCCATTTTAAAGGGTTTTTTTCAGTCACCCTGGAGAATTAGTTACTGAAGAATTAACACAAGGATCTACTAAAGTTACAATTCAATTATTTCTTGATTAAAACATTATATCCCGGTCACAAAAATCCATCTAAAACTGGAACTTGCTGATGCCGTCTGGTGGTTATTTAAGTTTTTACAGTCAACATACCGGTAGGTTGATTATTTTACTTCCTTAACTTTTCAATTATTATTATGGATTTCTCTGTCATACTACAGCATTATGCAATGTCCACATCTTATAAGCAATATTTGTGACCTTTGAGATTATTGGAAGGAATGCTCAAAGGTTTAAAAAAACTGACCCTATGCTCAATTCAGCCTCAGTTGTCCTCATTATAGGTATTTCATGCATTAAATGTAAAGAAAAATGTTTCTTTGTTCTAGTTCTTAACAATTATGGGCATGCAATACAAAATGAACAGTAATCACTATTCACCAAATCCAAACTAATGCTTGATGGAGACAAGTGCATCATTTTTACAAACAAATGTTCAACTATAAGTATCAGATGATACCCTATATCCTTATTCAGCATTACCGATTTAACATGCTTCTTTGCAAGCATGAAAATTGTCCCCAAAAGAATCATTAATGGAGCACAAATTGCCTGCAAGTCTTCTCAGCATCAATAAAGACGATTTCCAACAATGAAGTCTTTGCATAAAAGGAGACAGTTAAAAATGTAAGAAAAGAAACATCTTTACAGATCAATGAAACATCTTGTAGCAGCAAAGGGGTAAAGACATTATAAATTGTAACACATAAAAGGCCTCCAGAAATGCCATTGTCAGCATGAATATTTCAATGGAATTTCAATATTTCAGTGTTGGATTCATACATGTAACAGAATTTTTATCAATTCAGGCAAAAAAAAAAAGACAAACTGAGTGTGGAAGATAAATCTAAATTCTGTTCCATTAGTTTGTGGATTTTTACAGCATTGAGAACAATGGACAGATGTATTTAAGATTAATGATAACATTTCACATGTAATCCCTGTTACAAATTAAGAACTCTACTGTGATGAATAACATTGTGAGAGTAATAACAGAACAATTCCAAATGATGAGTAAAAACACCCCAAAGAAACAGAATACCGTGAAATAGGACCAGTTTTTTCTATAGAACCAAAAAACGTTATCTGGGAGCTTCTTGGAGTATATCTTTCTTATTATTATGCAAAGAGTTGAATTCATCCAGTCCTGTATTGAGGACTGAAAATATTAAGCAAGGAAGTAAACAGAGATTCTTCCCCACTCCACCCCCCCAAAAAAAAAAATAGAGACTGCTGCACTAAAACATGCAGAGTTTTCCCAGAACACTGTGTGAAAACCAATGTAATTGACATGGTCCAAATTTAATCTGATCTGCTTATTATGAGAAGCCACATTATTAGAATGTATTCATGCTGCTTGGAATCTTTTATCTGAGGGTGTTCAAACAAGCATCTACAATTTTGTTGGGGATAGAGGTTGGGATCTTAGAATCACAGGGTCACATAACAGAGTTTAGGTAAAAAGAGTTTATTAGGAAAAATAGGGAAGATTCCTCAGAAGAGGCTCACAGGTAGGAATCAGGTACAAAATGTGAAAGTGTGTTTGGGAGGAGCATGCAAGCCCCTTATATACTGTGGGAGCTTCATCTCCCCCTATAGGTAGCATACAGCTGTTACAGATGCAACACTGCCATGTGCTGCCACCTAGTGGTGTCAATGGAGGCAGAGCTGGAGAGAATTTATTCTTGACAAATTTAGACACGAGCGTCATCCCTTATTCTGATAATAACAGAGTTTAGAGCTTCAATCCCTTTAAGAAAAACAATGTCTGCCATTTACTTGCTCTTCTACCTTTATTTTTCTTGCTCTGCTACTTTGAGTCAAATATGGAGATTAAGAAACAATTCTGCCGACATTCTGCAAATATGTTTTGCTCAGGAATTCAGGCAGATTATACTACCATCATCCCATTCTCATTCTTAGGGATTCCAATTTTGGGAGGTTGGATGGATACATTTGAAATTTTGGGAACATGCTCTGCGCATTCTTATAAAATGATTTTTCCCCCTGCTCATACAATGGCTACCCTGTGAACATCTTACAAAATATATATCTGTGAGAATTCTATTAATATCTCCTCTACACTTACAATGTCCCATTGAGCTTTTTGAAATTATGTTCCATTTTTTAGGCCAGTTTTAAAATCAAATGCCTGAAATTACAACCACTCATCATTTTTCTAAGCATTCAAAGAACTCATTTGGGTTCCTCCAGCATTTGCAGGAAAAAAATAATAATTTAGAAGCTATTGTAATCATCATCATCATTACACATCACACTTAACAACCATGGATAAGAAAGGCAAAAGAAGTCTAGCTAGTGCACACGGCAGTACCTGGAGATAGCATAATAGAAGAACTGGAGAAAATCACAAATTACAAAGACCTACAAGTAGAAGTAAAAGAACTTTGGCAAAAGAAAGCAAACATAGTACCAACAGTGATAGTGTGTGCAATCCCAAAATATATGGAGACCACTTGAACACCACTGGGATTGACAAACTCAGGATTAGACAATTGCAGCTTTACTTAAAACAGTTTACCTTTAAAATCCATCAAAAATCATGTTTGCATCCCAGGTTCTTGGAAAGGACTCAATAGGTAGATAAAAATGCCAAATCCAATGTAAACAGCTGGCTGTCTGATCAACCATATTAATGCATTTATATTACTTATTAATAACTATTAATATAAAATTAAACATTTTCCTATTTATTAAGGAAAATAGGTGGGCATGGAATGTTGTAAGTTGAAGTTGAAGAAGCAAAAAGGGCATTGGAAGAATATCTGAAGGACAGTGAAGTAGATGCACTGACATTAGTATACCAGGAAAGCTTACTGACTGCAAAGAAATCAAACTGGCCTATAAGAAAGGCTAAATAAAGAACAGAAAAGAGACATGGCTTTAATTTAATTTCTTTAATTTATTCTATCCTGTACCTGATGGCATTATTTTAATAATTACTGCTTTTAGTTGTTTTGATATATTTATTGTTTATTCAAAATGTGTGCATAGTAGCCAATTGTCCACGTACAAAAGCTGAGCTGAAATAGAAAATCTTAGATTGAATCATATTGACATTTGAGGCTTTTTCAAGCCATTTATAACACTTTGACTTGCTGAGTTTTGTTTTGAACTTTAATATATTAGGACTGTAGTACAGAAAATGGAAAGCAG
Source organism: Boaedon fuliginosus (assembly GCA_027560395.1). NCBI lineage: Eukaryota > Metazoa > Chordata > Lepidosauria > Squamata > Lamprophiidae > Boaedon > Boaedon fuliginosus. The sequence continues at coordinate 65,733 of JANHGC010002741.1, read as the reverse complement.
TGGGTTGAAAAATGTGCAGTCTCCACTTTCTGTAATTAACTCTTATATGATACTAATCCTCCAAGAAACCTTTTATATGGGTGGGAAGTCAAGTCGTGAAAGATTGAATAAAAGCTTCATAAATGCTTTCTCGGTCACCAAATATGGAAAGAGATTATAACATATCAGCACTGGAGTGTAATTTTCCTTAAAAGCTGAAACAACTGAGCAAATTCTGCATAGACAAGAGCTAATCAATCATCTGAGTCTCTTATAGCTATTGACAGACTGGTTTCCCTCACTATTTCAGCATTTTATATCCATATTGTAGGTTGCTGATACACTATACAACTAGCATTATCCACATTTTTGAGATGGGGCATAAAACTAAAACCGAACATGCCAAATTAGTGATCCACAGAACACTAATATCCCCTACTAGAATGGGAGAACTCACCATGGCCAACTCACTGTGGGACAATTCAACAAGGTAATTTAATTATTTAAAATAGTTAAAAAATTATTTTTCATTTTTGTCATTTAGCTTTCGTTTTGTCCTTCTTTTGGCATCCTTTCTTTAATGATTCCATTCCACTGTTACTTTGATATTAGTTTAACTCTTGTCCTGTGGCTAGTTGGCCATGGTGAGTTGGCTGTGGCAAATATGGCACAGCCATATTTGAGTGGTGAGTTGTCATAGACTGATGTGCACAATGGTGGCTGGAGATGCTAGATATTGGGGTTCATCCACATATGAAGAGGCATGATTTCCCATTTTGACTACTGGAGTTCCTTTTCATAGAGCATCTGGCAATGTAAGGATGGGATCTAAGGCCATGAAGCTAAACTGGGGTAGCCCATCCTTTGTTCCTGAATAGTTGCCAGCATTATATTTTTACACTCTGTGCTTTTGTTGCTTAACAATGTTTTATGTGAAACATTATTGTTTCTCCATAAACAATGTGTTAAAACAACACATTTCATCAGGTGGTTCTGAAGTACTTTGTGTTTTGCAGGTTTAGTTGGCTTCCTGCTCCTTTTGTGGAGGGGACTTGTCGTCATAGACAATGTGCAATTCTCCTGAAACTTTGCTTTTCCATGTTGAAAATTCTGAAGACAGACTAAGTGGTGATTCATTTTCTGACATTGATATGAGGAGGCAGCTGATGAGATGGATTACTTTATTAAACTCTGCTTATCAAAATTGGATGGCAAAGCTAACGTTGTTTCCAGATTCATTCATTTTCCCAGCTCTCAACATCTTTACAGCTTTAACTTTGCTCTCTTTTGTGCTAATGGAATGATAATTTTTGTGCTGGTTCAAGTTCAACTTAGCTCTGCCCTATTAATATGAGCTCAAGGCTAACCAATCTGACATGTGCATATTTTTGCATAAATAGAACAGCTTGACAACCACTGAATAGATGCCAGACTAATATTTACAGGTGGTGTCTCAAATATTTTCTGTAAGGCATGTAAAACCACAAATACAGTTATTGCTATGCCTTTTCTTCCTTCTACATTCCTTACATCTGGCATTGTTTTTTGCTATTCAGACTGATTCTGCTGCTTAAAAAATGCTTAAAATATTGACAACAAGCCATGATTGTGACATAATTGATTCCTTCTGGTGATAAAAAGATTCTTCTAAAATAAACCCAAGTTAGTCAACTGATTATGCTAGCCCTGCTTGTACCCTAGAAAACTCTAATCAGTAGTAACAAAGGTACATCACCCCACTAAGGAAGATAATTAGCTATTTCCTGAGTTCTGCTCAAAAAAAGATCAAGCTATGCCAATACATCTTGTCCAGCTTTAATCCCAGCAGAGACAGTGATCATTATCAAGAAAGGCTAAGTTATCCAACTAATTATGCCAGTGTATATGAGAATGGCAAAATCCTATCATTGGGTGAAGGAAAGCTGAGGTTGTCTGTGAACTTGGTTGTTTTCTTGCAGATGTTTCATTACTTAATTAGATGACATCATCAGTGCTAGTAGGGAGTGGGGTTTGCTCTCAATTTATATTCTAATAGTTTGCACTGTCAGTATTGGTTCTTTGGTTGGGCTGTTCATTGTTAGAAAGAACCCCCAAGACCACTCCCACTAACACTGAGAGGACAAGCCACTAGAATATAAATTGAGAGTAAACACTACTCCTTACTAGCACTGATAATGTCACCTACTTTGGGTAATGAAATGTCTGCAAGAAAACAACTAAGATCATAGAGTACCAAGGACCCCTCATTTTAACCCTGAACTGCAAATATTCTTTTTTATCAGTACTAAAACCAGGCTATACTGCAGCATAAGGTCAAAGAAAACCCAGCACTCCCAAAAAGCATCAGAAATTTAAAGGCATTAAAGCTAGAGCTCATACTCTTTAAATGTTTCTGCATGTCTACAGCTCTAATTTCTGGCTGGATCACTTATTTATTCTTGACTGCCTCTTGCTTCTTCTTTGACAGCTTTTAAACATTTTTCATGGTAGTGGAGATCTGTGCTAGTGTTAGTGGCTGAGTCATGTATTGGTTCTGTTTGTCCTGAGGTGGTACAATTTTGCTGAAGCAAAGGTGATAGATATTTGCTATTGACAAATGAATATCTAAAGATACCTTATTCTTCTATTGATTCAGATTCAGTGTTGAAATTTCCTGACAGTCAAGACATGGATACTATAGTATACTGAAACAACTTGTGCTTGTTCTAAAGTATCTAAAATGCAAGACCTGAATATGAGATTCTTTCATGTAAAACCTTTTTTAACTTTCTTCTCATAATCTTGTTGCTTATTGTTACAGTTTAGTACAATTGCTTCGGACTAAACAATGTCAGTTAATTAGCAGAGATAAATAACAGCTATTAAGAAAAGCTCCAAAGCTAACACTACAAGCAAAATCTATATGTTTTGCAAAACCATGGTTTTATGCCTAAAGCTTTTGCTGAACTCAGATCTGCAAGGTGATTTTGCAGACTAAGACAAATTTTCACAAGACAATTCCATAATAAATTTGAATTAGCACTTGTCCAAATCCTCTCTTAAACAAATAAGACTAGGGTGTGTATCATCCTGAACTCCATTTATTGTGTGTGTGGGGGGGGATTTTATATGACCAGTACCAAAGAAAATAAGAGCCATGGTTTCTGTCATTGCAGAATAATGTAAAAATATAATTGTACAGCCTTGATGGTTTTCTTCTTTCATAACTGTTTTAAATGAACTGTTTGGCCAGAAATTTATTAATGCCTTGTGTTAATCTTAAATCTGTTGTCTATTTGAACAGTTTACCGTATGACTTCCTAGGGCAGAAAAGTATTAGATTCCTATAATTATATATTTTATAGGAATGGTCATTTTTACCATGGCAATGGACAATGAATCAGGAGAAAGCTGGTTGTCTGGGAAATTCTAGATGAAGTTTCCATATCTTAAATTGCCAAGGTTGAGGTACACTAAGTTAGAATTTTCATGGAATGCGAGAATCTCAATCACCTATTTTCTTGCAGAAAGTAAATCGGAATGTATGATAGGAGGGATAGAGGGATGTATATTATAAATCTTACTGATATGGTTAACAATAAGAGAGAAGTTTATACCAGGAATAAATTAGTTCTTTTGACAAATGTTAGACAAAATATATATATGTTTTCGTAGATTTTCACGGGTGTAGGTATGCAAGTCTTGGTTTAATCGGGTCTTTTCCCGTGTAGG
>JANHGC010002740.1:0-20307 GCA_027560395.1 Boaedon fuliginosus | reverse complement strand
CCCCCCCCCCCCCCCCCCCCCCCCCCCCCCCCCCCCCCCCCCCCCCCCCCCCCCCCCAGAATTCCCCAGCTGCTGCCTGGGGAATTCGGGGAGTGGAAGGCCACAAGTCTTAAAGTTGCCTCATTTGGGACCTCGGGTCTGAAGGGGAATCCCAGCAGTTTCATCTGCGCAAGGACAGCCTTGCAACCAGCCCTGCAAAGGCTCTCTGGCTCGCTGCTTCTGCGGACTTCAGGAGCCGCTGCCTCTCCCACAAGCAGACTGGCTGACCCGGCCTCCCCCAACCCCCCACCCCCTGGGCGATGGCAGGGGGGCTGTACCTTGAAATCTGGATTCTTGCTCTTATCCACATATGGAGACACAAACATTGGCCTTTCGTTCACGACCCTCCGGTCCAAATCCAAGGCCTGCAGCGCTGACAGCTTGTCCTTGAACTCCACGTAAGCGTAGCCACGGAATGCCCCTTTGTTGCTGTATACGGGGCGGACTTCGGCCACTTCCCCACAGACGGAAAAATGGTCTTCCAGGGTTCTCGCGGGCTGGTCCATGTTGTAGGCGAGGTTGCTGACAAAGACCGTGTAGCCTTCTTTGTTGCGGTCAAAAGCGATTTTGGGGGCGTCTTTCCACTTGGACGCTTCTCCCTCTTCCTTCGCCTTGGGGTCGGCCTTCTTTCCAAAGAGGCCCAGCTCAATCTCCAGCTCCGTGTTCATCTCCAACTCCAGATCATCCAACCGATGAATCTCCGCCAACAACATGTCCAGATCTTCACAGCTACTATATTCCTTCGGCTTTTTTAGTGTCACGTTGGCTGCTCAGGGGGACAGGAAGGGATACGGAGGTTGCTAAGGACCTGCCGGGGGCCGCGATGGCTCAGCGGCTCAAGACACGGAGCTGGCCAGCTGGAAAGCTGGCTGCTCGGGTTCGAGACGCGAGCGCAGGGCGACAGGCTGAACTCCCGTGGTTTCCCCAGCGCCTAGCCGTTTGAAAGCACACTTATGCCAGCAAATAGGTACCACACTTCGGAGGGAAGGAAAGAGTGTTCGGTGCGCCTTTGGCATGAAGTCACACTGGTGACGTGACCACAGTAATGTCCTCGGGCAACGCTGGCTCCCCCTGCACCGCCTTCCCCCAAGTTGGACACAACGTTTACCTTTAAAAGCACCTGTTTTGCGGCCACAGAGGAGGCCCAAAGGACGTGGCTGCTTTCCTCAACTGAGGTGCTCCACCTCCCAGCCCCCAATCCATGAGCGCGAAAGCAGCCCTGGGAGGGCGACCTCTGCCTGTACCCAACCCTTTCCCAGGCATTTTATTTATTATTTATTTGATTTATATCCCGCCTCTCTTCACCCCAAAGGGGAACTCTCCTGGCCAGGCTGCTTCTGCGTCCAATTGAGCCATTCTGACAGGATGGCTCAGGAGACCCTCTATAAGGACCTGCCTTATGTTACCCCTGCAGTACCTTTTGCCGAAAGGCCAGGTGAGGCCAAGCTAGGATTCCCCCCTCCCTCCCCCCAATTCCAGTTTCCAGAATCCCACGGGGGTCCAGCGCCCGACCCCAGAGCCCACGAGCAAAGCCAGGCTGGCGCTACCTTGGTCCGCCCATTCGCCATCGCCCTCTGCCTTCCGCTTGGCTGCGGCTTTGGGCCTCGGGGAGTTTTTGGGGGCTTTTTTCTTTGCCTGGGCCTGCCTGCGCTGTTCCGCTCTCTCTTCCTCCTGCTTTCGCAGCGCAGCCTCCTTCGCCGCCGCCTGAAAGGACAAACGGCCTCATGAGCTGAAGCGCCAATCCGGGCTTTCCTTCCCCGCAAGACGTTCGCAGCCCCTTTGATGGCTGCAGCTTTGTGGGAGTTTTGTGTGCAGGAAGTTGTGGGAGCTCCATCACTCGAGACTTTCAAGAAGAGACTGGACTGCCATGTTAGAGACGGTGTAGGGTCTCCTGCTTGGGCGAGGGGGTTGGACTAGATGACCTACAAGGTGCCTTCCAACTCCATCAATCTGTAAATCCGCTGCCGAGCCAGGTGACAAGGGTGCCCGTTCAGAGGCAATGCAGGTTTTTGGGGGCTGTGCCGATCACCCCCAAGGGCAAGAGAAATAAGAGTGACCCCCACCCCAAATCCCTCCAAAAGGGGCTAAAAGCCGCTGTTCTCATCCACCACATCTGGGACTCTGAAGCAGCAAAGCACATGCACCATGGTTAAGCTTTATCCCCATCTTTCTGCTCAGAACTACAGGAGACGCAGCGCACAGGGCATCCCCCCCCCCCAAGACCTTTACTTTCAAGGGAGAGCTTCTGAGGGGTTTTTTTCACCTTTGCTCTCTGCTCTTTCACTCGAGCCAGCCGGGTTTCTGTCCTCTGAACCGCCGCGTCCCAATCCTCCAAAGTGCCTGTGAGAAGACAGGAAAGGAGACTGAGTCCCTCATCCCTTCTGCAGACTAGACCAGACTTCTTTATTGGCCAAGTGTGACTGGACACACGAGGAATTTGTCTTTACTGCGTATGCTCTCAGTGTACATAAAGAAGAAAAATAAAATACATTCATCAAGAATTGTAAGAATCTTAGTGATAAAAGCAGCTTAGTGATAAAAGTTCCCAAATATCAACCCAAGCAGGAAGTGGGGGCTGCTCACCTTCGATTCTCTCCAGCGTGAGCAGCACCTCGCAGACGTGTTCCGGGTAGTCCTGGGTACATTGCACGGCCCTATATAAGGCCTTACGACAGAAGTGGGGATCCCCATATGCCCTGCAGCCAGAGAGGAGAGACAGGAGGGAGACAGAGATGCAGCCGTCAACAGCCAAGGAGACACAGCTGAGCCAAATCTTGGGACCACCCCCACCACCCCCATAGAAAGGAAAGCTGGGGAGGCAACCCCAACACCTCAGGTGGAAGCTGCTCCCTCCCTGCTGGGCCCAGCAAGCAAAGTCTTGCATTCATAGTTTGGGAGGGAACAATGGTCTCTTCCTGGGCTGCCTGGCTGTGTCGGTTAAGGATCCATCCTTCCTCTTCCGCACCTCAAAGGTGCGGGAGGATTTTCCCTACCTCAGCCCCACACAAGCCGTGAGTCAGCTCTCATTTCCAGTCACCACACAACACATGGGAGCATGGTGGCTCCTGTGCTGGGTTGGAGGTCAGCAAAGCCCACGCTTGTGACCCACGGGCTGCTGCGTGGCAGGGGTGAGGTCCCGTCCTTCGCTCCAGCCCCTTGACAAGGACATGGAAGGAGCCCCATCCGGGCAACGGTGATGTCACCGGCTCGTTCTTTCAAGCCAGGAGACTTAAACGGGGCCTCCGACCCAAACAGGAGGGGGCCTCCAAGCACCCATTGCTGACAAGCCCTGGAGCACAGCAGGCACAGAGCGCTGGTCACCTGGGCCTCACTGGTGGGCTGAAAGGAAGAGAGACCCCCCCCCTCTTACCGTTCCAGGTGGTAATACTCCAACCACATGTGGGCATATTTCGAGTTGCCCTTAATCATAATGAAGTCCCAGAGTTCGCGCGCTTTTTCCATGTTGTTGCAGTAACAACCCTAGGGAGGGGAGGGGGGCGGCCTCTATTAACAACATCTGAAAATATCCATGGGTAACACCCCCTCCCCCACCCCGAGGTGAGAAAATAGAAAGCAGACAACAGGGGTGAGGGAAGGTCACCTCGATCCTGGCCCAGGCCTGCATGAGAGTACAGGAAGGGTCTCCGCTCTCACCAAACCCTGCAGGCAAACAGAGGCAAGCCACGGTTATTCCCGATCGTAACGCTAATACCTGCGACAGAAATCCAAGGTTTTCTAAATCAAAGGCAACGTACGTTCTTGGACGTCTTCCTTCAGGTATTTCAGGGCTCGAGTGAAGGCGGCCCGAAGCTCTTCCAGCTCCCTACTCCAGTCTGAAAAACAGCCAGGAAGGAGAGCGGCCATTCAGAAGCCACCCCTGGAGCGCTGGCTTTCCAGAAGCAAGGGCTGCTTTCTCAGGCCAGGTCGCCCTGGGGCAAAAACTACTCCTTGCGGGGGTCTGGAAGAACGAGGCCAACCCCAGGGGCTGCCTGAGAGGGGCTGTGATTAGCATTTCCCTCCACCCACAGTCACCTAGGGCAAAGTCCACTCTTCTCCGGAGGTAATCCAGGTACGTTTGCCAGAGTTCCACGTAATCGGTGGCCTGAGTGAAGCTGAATTTCAAAGCCTTTTCAAAGGTTTCTAATGCAGAGAAGAAGAAATAAGGGCGAATATAGCTTCAGCAGCCCAAGGTCTTCCCTCGCTCCAGCCTTCCAGCCTCAGCCTGAGCCAGGTGGAGCCCTCGAAGGAAGAGGGAGCCAGCCCAGACCCTCTCCCTTCCCGGCCTGGGGAGGAGCAGGCAGAGAGGCTTCGGGTTAACTAAAGAAGTAAAACCAGCCAACCTCTCCCAGCGAAGCCTACAGCTTGAAGAAAAACATGGAAAGAGGACTGGAGCGTTGTGTGAAGCCCCCACCCGCCTCGGAAAAGAGGGGCCTTTGGTAGCCCTAGCAGTCCCCCTGATCCTACCTGAGATCGCCTGATGGTCAACGTCGTGCCTTTCCATGGCCAGCAGGTAGTGGCTCCACAGCTTAATGGCCCACGGGCAATTCCTGACCGCCCGCTCATGAGCGGGAAGCACGAGCGCCTCCACCTTCAGCTGCCGGTCCTACAAAAGGAAGTGCGTTTAAAGCCGGGCGAACGGGGGTTCTCTGTAACGCAGAAGGGGGCATTTGGTGCTGCAGCACCCCGAGAATCCCTGCTCAGGGACACCTTGAGCACTTCACCGAGAAAGGGTATCTGGAAGGGGGGAGGGGGCTTCTATTAAAATCTCAGAAGCCACAGGAAAGGCCAAAGACTACATCGAGTGGACAGTTATCCCTCTGCAGAGGTAGCAAAATCAAATAATCAGCGATAAAGCATTTCTGCAGGTGTTACTCCATGTACCCCCACACTGTAGTTCCGAATTTCCTGAGGTTCTGAGGTTCTTTTAACAAGAATTATTCTGGTTAACCCGAATAACTGACTAGAGTTCTAGTCTGACTAGCCGCCTCCAGTTCCCCTTGACCGGGGAAGAGAGGCGGGGTAGAAGTCTAATAAAAGAATAAATAGACCCAGGGAAGCTCTTTCGCAGAAGGACGTGAGGCTGGAGGGAGCTTGCTGATGGGAGGCACTTACCAAGTACTCAGTGTAGCTAGCCCAGAGGTCCGGCACAAGGCAGTTCTCAGCCAGGGCTCGCTCATAGATCAGCTGAACCCGTGTTGGATCCCCAACCTTCAGTTCAAAGTCAATGTAAGCTTGATATTCAGCCAGCCTCGGGGCTGCAGCTATCAGCTGGAACAAGAAGAGAGGAAGAAAGCTCTTTAGGGAAAATAGAACAGGGAAAAGAAACCAGTAGGAAGCTTAAAAAAAAGGTTGCCTTGCATTGCTCAGCATCCAACTCCATTTTAAAAAAATGCAGGGGAAGGGGGACAATCCCAGAAAGTTCTGGAAAGAATACCATTTAGATACAACCAATTTGATACAGACTTAAAAGCAATTTTGTTCCTCCTTTCCTGACAAGCTTGACAGCAACTTCCAGAGTCTTCCCATAGGGTCCCTACCCATCCTAAAAATACCTCTGGAAGGAAAGTTGGAAGCCCAGCACAAGAACCGAGAAAAGATGCGGTTCTTTGGAAGGAAGTGCCTTAAAAGGAGGACGGGCAACATGGGCGGGGCGAAGCTGACGGACTGTGAGGGGAGCCACTTACAAGGGACTCTTCGTAAGGCTTGTATTTCTGCAACAACTTTAAAGCCTTTGCGTAGTTTTGCAGCGCTGCCTCCGGGATCGGCTCCTCGGTCCAGTTTTCGTATTCCAAAAAGGCCGATTCCATATCTCCAGAGAGAGAGAGAGAGAGAGAGAAGCCCTTGTCAGCCAGGAAGGAACCCAGACTCCCAATCCCTTCCCTTGCCTTAAGCCCCCCTGCGGCTGCCTTAGCTTTTGGTGCCTTGTGCAAAACCTAGCCACCGATTCCTTCTGGAGTTGAGGAACAAGAAGCCGAGGGATTTTAGCTAAAAAAACATCTTAGCTAAATGGTTAGCTAAATTTTTTACAAATATGTCTAGCAAATACTGGAAATGTAATCAAAAAATGGGCGTATTTTATCAGGTGTGGTGAACTTGTGCTAAAGCAAAAAAAAGTTGGGCAGAACTACACAGATGGCTAGAAAAGATAATAGGGAAACATGTAATTTTAAATCTGAACTGTTTTTATCAGGATAACAGAAAAATTGATTTAGAAAAGTATGTATTTAATATAACATGTCTTAACAGCAGCGAGGATTATCTTCGCACCATATTGGAAAAGTGAAGAAACACGGCAAGGCAAAGATACTCAATTGTGCAGAATGGAGACTTACATCGGAAATCAAACAGAAAGAAGACCCAGAATGTTATCAAACATGCAGCTTATTTTACCAGTGGCTGGAAAAAAGGGGGTGATCTGTATTGCTAAGCAAATTAAATACCCAGGCAACATGGTGTTTATTAAGCACTAAGAAATGTTATTAATCAAAAATTTATTAAATTTATTTTTTAATTTAAAAAAGAAGCCGAAGGATTTGGGGGCAGGCCTTGGGTCAAGAGGCAAGCGATAAACGATGCTTTGCAGATGATCCTTACCTATCAAGGGAACCGCCAGCTCCCGGCGATAGAGCGAGTGGATCTTCTCAAGCTGTGCTTTGATGTCCCGCTGCTGCTCAGGGGTTGGGTCCGGTGCTTGCTGCCAGGGAAGGAGTAAAGCACAGGGATCAGCGTTTGTCCTAAGCAGCAAAAGAGGAGCCGACTCCCAAAAGCAGCCAAAAGATGCATGTGCGCGAATGATTTTAAAAAGACATCTCCCAATCCTGGGTCAGGAAGGGGCACTGCTGACAAGCCCTTGCCATTCCAGACGCCCAGGGACTGAGGTCTCATCGAGCTCTGGTGGAGCAGTGGTTAAAGTGCAGTAACTGCAGGCAAAACTCTCCCCACAGCCTGGAGTTCGATCCTGACAGGGCTCAAGGTTGACTCAGCCTTCCACCCTCCCAAAGTCGGTAAAATGAGGACCTGGATTGTTGGGAGTTTGCAACATGCAAATAATGCTTCAAGACGATAAACCAGCCAGAGGGTGCTGGAGAACAGTATGGGATGGCATAAAAGCCTAATGCTATAATAGCACTGCAATCTTTTGTCTGACTTCCTACCAAACCCAAACGCTCTCTGGGAAATCATCACCTGACCAAACTCCAGGCAGCGGAGGGTAGCATGCCAGGGCTTACCCGCAGTGTCACCAAAATGGCGTTTTCAAATTCCCGATAGGCCTCCCAAATAGCAGCTCCTTTGGTCATGTGGAGGCCAACCGCGGTGACTGCCCGTTCTAGGACTGAGCGAATTCTTTCCATCCCTCTTTTCTCGCCAAGGCCCCCCATGGAGTACTGGGCGTACTCCAACCAGATTTCAGGACCTAGAAAACAACCATGGGGGGGGGGTCACTTTTGGGTGCTTTGGGGAAAAGAAGCTGAAGTGGACTCTGAATTTTTCATTTCCTCCAGCAAAGTTCTTTGGAGAACCTGTTGCCTTGAATCTATTTTGGTGCTGTTTATCGCCGTTTGAGTGTGCCTGCAGGAATATCCATTTAAAAGTAAACTTACAGATGTAATCTTTCACAGCCCTCTCAAAAAGTGCGTAAATATCCTCCCGCTTAAGGTCTTGCATACACGCAGGCCGTGCAATCTCCTGCTTCAGCCACTGTAGCCAGAGTTCTGTGAACATGGGAGGAAGCCAAAGAGGGTTAGAAGGCTAACACAGTTTAATCTGGAAAAAGACATTGCTAAATAACGCATTACTAAGGCATGTAATTTTAGTTAAAATTACTACTGATTATTAGTAGAATATATGTACATGCGTGTATGCTCTACTAAATTCAACAGGGTTTACGTCTGAACAGATGTTCACACAGCTATGTTCCGTTTACCTCTCAAGAAACCAAAATCTTCTCTGAAACAAATTTAACCTAAATAATTCTCTAAAGTAAATAGTTTTGCTTGGTTTCCATCATGATGGCGCCAAACATCTGGTGGCAATTAAGTAGTGCCACAAGTAAATCACTAGTAATTTTAACTAAAATTACAGCAAAGCTGCCATTTTTAATGCAACCCAGAAAACAGAAGATAAAACAGGCGACATAATTAAGAAACCTCAGCTTTCATTTAAAATCCCACTAAAATGTTTGCCAGGAAAGCTTCTCCTCTCTGGGGATTTGGCGGTTGAGCCAACCTTGAATATTGCTCCCCCTTCAAATTGCCAAATTTCCCCCCCCCTCCCCCACTGATCTGGGGGAACAAGCAAAGGCCACGGCAGAGGAACCACCTTCGTTTAAAGAACAGCAGCACGGCCATATTTAACAGGATCCACAGCAGTACAAATGGCTGTACATTTTAGCGATATATTCTCTGATGCCATCAAAACTGGACTAGTGTGAATGCAAGTCTCAACACAGAATGAACAAGCTGCTTTTCTGCGAAGGTTTTCAAGCGATTCTACCTCAGTTGGTGCAGACCGAGCCTGTACAGTACAAGACTTAAGTAATTGCAGTGTATGTACCCCCACCCCCAGTATATCAGCAGGATTGTATATCCCCCCCTAAAGTATTCATGGAGTCTTTGAAAGAAGAAATACAAAGTCTGGTTATTTTCAACAGATTCACTAAGACAAACATCAGTATTTTTAAAACTCTGCCACAACATCAAGGGAGAGAGGAAATGCAACCACCCAGATGTTTATTTATCCCGATTAAATTCTTCAATTGAAAATGCATGTTAGACCCTTTCATTCTATATACAAACTTTTACCGGTAACAACTCTAATAATTTCATTTATGGAGGATTTTTTTGGGGGGTGATCACTCAGTATCCAATTTCAATTTATGTTTTACAAAACGGAACGGGGTATATCAAGATTTGAATTTCTGCAGGACCAAAAGGCTTTGCCTACCTTCAGTGAGGGGGAAAATTTCGCTCATGGCCTGGCGGGCTTGCCGAGTACCGATGATGTCCATGTCCATTTCTATAAATTTTATCAGCTCCAGATGGGCATTGTAATCATAGGGATTGTTCGACACCTAAAAAAAACATTGTCAAAACAGTAACTTTATTTACACAGTTCTACAGAAAGCTAGCTCGACTTACAACAGCTTGTTTAGTGACCGTTCAAAAGTTACAACAGCCCGGCGGGGGAGCGACTTGGGGCCGTTTTTTTTGCACTTGCAGCCTTTGCCACATCCCTTCGGCCACGGGATTAAACTTCCGACTCACATTTACGACGGCCGCTGTCTCCAAAGGTCACGTGATCCTCTTTTGTGAACTTCCGACCAGCGAAGTCAACAGATTCACTTAATGACCAGGCTACTTAACAACTGAGGCCAACTTGTATTAACTAACTTAGCAACGAAGGCACGAAAGGTCTCAAAACGGGGCAAAGCCTCCTTGACCTCCGTCCGACTTAGCAAAGGAAATCCTCCCTTGTGGTCGTAAATCGAGGCCTACCCCTACTGGAAAAGCGGAGGGGGGGCCTGCTTCGGAGGAGCCCCCCCCCAAAGCGCCCCCCCTTCATTCCTTCCTATTTCCGGGGTTTTAAGGAGCCCCCTCCAAAAGCAGGAGGGGTTGTGGGCGTGGCCTACCTGCCTGAAGCCCCGCCCCTTACCTGAGCCTGCAGGCGCAAGAACTCTTCATACTCGCGGGTCTCGGCGTCGTCATTGTTGTCGTCGTCGTCGTCGCTGGGGGGGTTCGGGGGTTCGTAGTTCTCCGGCTCCGGCTCCGGCGCCGGCAGCCTCCCGAGGAGCGACGCGATGCTCCCTGGATTCTCCCGGTCCGACATCACGACCCAGGGCCGCATTCGCCGCGCCTTCGCCAAGGACCCCGTTCGCCGAGCACCTCCGCGCACGCGCCGAGCCTCCGGGCTGCCCGCAGCGACGCCTGAACGGGGAAGAGCCCGCCGGGAGAGAGCCGGGTCCGCGAGGCTGGAAACAGACGGGGTTTTCGGCCTTAAGGGGGCACCTCCGCTCCGGCCCGGGTGGGCGCGGGAAGAGCCACGGGGCGGGGAAAGAGAGCGGCGAGCCCCGCTCCAAACAGGCGGCTGCGTTGGACAGCCGCGGGGAGGGGGCCTCAGGGACGGTTGAGCCGATTCTAGCTGCCGCAAAGGCCTCTGGGAGGAGCAAGCGCCCCCTCCCACCGTGCAGGGAGAGACGACGGGGCAGAATTAATAAAATGAAATAAAAAGAACGACATGAAAGGAGAGCGCCCGCCTGCTCTCATTTTGCGGGGGGGAGCGCTCGCTTCTCCTGGGCAGGGAGGCTCGCCCGCTCTTCCCGGGGCCGCGCTGCACCGCGGCGCCAGAAATACCTGCAGAGCCACGAGCGCCAAAGCTGCCTCCTCGAAGGCCAGGGGGCGTGGTTTGGCCGTCTTCTTGGCGCGCAGCGACGGCGTCACGGGCGCGCCGCCCCGCCCTCTATTGACGCTGCGCGCCTCCCCCCCCGCGGCAACGCAGCGCCTGCGAAGCGGACAAGATGGCGGCGCTGCGGGCGAGCGGCGTTCGGGTCGCGGCGCTCCTCAGGCCCCGCCTGGCCCGGCCTCTGCCGGCCGCCGGCTACCACGAGAAGGTGCGCCGGGCCCCGAGAGGGGAGGCGGGGGGCGGTCCGGCGCCCCTCCCGAGGGACTACAACTCCCATCGCTCCCGATAACGGGAGCCGCAGCCCCGCCCCCTTCGCGCCTGTCCCAGGAGACGCGTGCCTGTCCCGGGGAGGGAGGGAGGCAGGGGCGCATGGGTTACGTGGCGCCGGGGCTTATGGGCTGTGGAGTCGGAGGGATTCTCGCAAGGCTCCTCCGGGGTTGTCTGGTTTTGCCTGAATTTTCCCTTCCAGGTCGTGGATCACTACGAGAACCCCAGGAACGTGGGTTCCCTGGACAAGAAGGCCAAGAACGTGGGGACCGGCCTGGTGGGGGCTCCGGCCTGTGGGGACGTCATGAAATTGCAAGTAAGCCCAGGCCCTGCTTTCCCCAGGCAGCTCAGCCTGCCCGGCCTGCCCCCTTTTTCTTGGCCTGGACCCAACCGGTAAATTGGCAATTCTCTGTAACTGCCCTCAGATCGAGGTGGACGAAAACGGGAAAATCGTTGACGCCCGGTTTAAGACGTTTGGCTGCGGGTCAGCAATCGCCTCGAGTTCTTTGGCAACGGAGTGGGTGAAAGGCAAGACGGTAAGTGCTGTCCATTTCAGATCCTCAGCCATATTTAGTTAGAGTCTTCTATCGTCTTCAAGGGCATTGGGGAACCTTCAGCCTTGGTGGGGCACACTCTCATGTAAAATAAAAGTGAGCACCTCTTTGTAAACGAGATCCTTGGGAAAGGGTTTACCCAGGCCTTGCCAAACTATCAATTTGGGTCCATTTCAGGTTGATGAAGCCTTGAAGATAAAAAACACGGATATTGCTAAAGAGCTTTGCCTGCCGCCAGTGAAACTGCACTGCTCAAGTGAGTAGGATCTTCACTGTGGCTGTTGATGGTGTTCCTGGAACCCTTCGTTTTCCATACAAAAAAAAACAAAGCATCCCGTGTTCCAAGCTCTGACAGTTTCTCTCTCTCCTCCTCCCCAGTGCTAGCGGAAGACGCCATCAAGGCTGCCTTGGCGGATTACAAGTTGAAGCAGGGGTCGAACCCTGCTGGACCTGAGAAGAGTGCAGCCAGTATGTAGGGCTCCTTTGCACCTCAAGACCTGGGAGCCAGCTTCCCTTCATTCCACCCGTAGCCTCAGCGCAATATCTTAAGAGATTGATCCATCAACATTTTGGAAAGACGCACAACTCATACGCACAACGTTAAGACTGTACTAGAGCCAACAGGATAGACTGACTTTGCTGCAGCTTTTTGCTCTTGGCTTCTTTTCCTTTATCTGTGTGAAATATCTTCGTCAGAGATTTGATTTGTAGCCTTAAGGATGGCCGCTGAAAGGGTGGGGAGGGGGATGTAAAGCTGTCCCTTAGTTACAAAGAAAAGTCCCAGGGCCGTTTCGGGTACGATCCTTGAGTCCAGAGGGACAAGCAATGATGCATGACACCCCAGGGTTCTCCCTCCATGGGTAGATTCAGAGCACTATGGAAGCTCTTGCGTGTTTGGTCATTAATTTGGGGGGTAACAACAGTGTATGTTGCTGGGTTCACGTTCCCCTAACGTGAGGGATAGGCCTGATCAGTACAGTAAAGCTGTCTCTGTTTTGCTATTTTCTAGATTGGAATTATAAAGAAAGGAATATATTTTTATTTCAACTGATTGTTAATGCACAAATTTCAGATTTGTTTGCTGTTCAGCCTGTGCTACACATGCAGAGATAATATATATATATATATATGTTCTACAGAACGATGAGTTCTTTTATTGCATTTTCTTTATATCCCAGCTTTACTGTTTTTATAAGTAACTCAAGACGGAGAACATACCTAATGCTCCTTGTTTCCCTATAACAACAATCCGGTGAGGTGGGTTGGGTGAGAGGGACTGACCCAAAGTCGCTCAGCCGGCTTTCATGCCTAAGAAGGACTAGAATTCACATCTCCTGGCTTCTAGCCGGGCGACTTAACCATGAGGCGACACTACGCATCTGCCAGCGAACAGTTGCTTGCTGGCTGGGGAATTCTGAGAGATGAAGGCCATGCATGTTCAAGCTGGCAAGCTTGAGAAATACTGTACCAGGCCTGGAAACCACATTTTTTATCAGTCCTAGTGACCTTGGAAATCTGGCACTTTTCCCCCTGTTGCCTGGCGGTATCTATCAGCTTGTGATCTGTTCATTCCCCGAATCTGGTAGATCTGGACTGTCTTGACCTAGGCTGGAATACCAGCCCAAGAGAGGAGCAGCATATGCACCCGTTTCTCAGCACATGCCAAATGGCAGCTGCCACTCTTGATGATAATCTGCCTAATGAGAATAGGAGGCTCTATTGAAGGCACCAAAGGGGACTCTTTAAAGTAGGGGTCCACTGACATGTCCGGGCTGGCTGATCAGATGGGGACAGCCCCAACCTGGCAATTCCCTTCTGCAAAGGCTGCCCCAGCCAGCAAAACCTGCCCCCGCATTCTTCAGAGGGAGAAGGGCAGACAGACAGACAGGCGAAGGTTTCTCGCCCCTCCTGTCGAGGGCCAGCTGCCGCCCTGTATTTGGGGTGATTTATCGGCGGCTCAAGTTTCCAACCAAAAGAGTCCTCAGCTGCCGAAGCATCGTCTGCCTGCCTGCCGTTGATCCCAGCAACTGGATAATCCACTCTGAAGCCATCCCGGTCAACAATAGGCCTCCCCATTCAAAAGCAAAAAGGAAGAGACGCTTAAAAATAAACCACTCTGAAATATTTTGGATCTGGAGAGCGCCTTCTGCTGAAGACTCAAAAGGCTTGGATCGACCCATTTTAGTCTTCCCATTTTCACCCAGGTTTTACAATGGGAAGTTTTCCACAGCAGACGACTTCCTATTCCCCCTTTAAAAGCTCTCCAAGAAACAAAGCTTAGGTAGCCCCAGTGTTGCTTTTCTCTTTTAAATCTTCCCTGATGCTCAACAAACGCGTCCCTGCTGCCCTAATACAATTTGTTCTGATGGTGCGTCATGCCAGCTGGGGCGACATCCTGGCTTATGACAAAATGCAAGCCCAGTTTAAAGGCAGACCCTGCAATGCAGAGCCAGGAAGGAGCCGAGGGCACTGGCCTCAGCGGCCCCGGGGGTGGGAAGGGGCTTTTGGTAAATGGCCCCCACCGTGCAAGGAAGGGAGGCAGAAAAGCTTCGGCTGAAGCTCGCCTTGAAGTCCGGCGGTCAGAAATGAAAGGAGTAGATGTTCTCTCGAACTCTGCCTGCCTGTCATAAATATTGGGCAGATTTCTCTAAATCCGGACCAGGCTGGCCACAGACAACCCACAGCAACAGCTAAATTACAGCCCTCCCTTGTTCCAGGAGCGGGCCAAACCTTCAGGGCTCCAAGCAGCCATTTTTAGTCTTGAGGTTTCTCCGGGATTTAAAGATCAGCGTTTAACATTTTCTTCGCATGCTCTGCCGTGCCGAACAGTTTGAGCCAGGCTGTCTTTATTCCCCCCCCCACAAGCCCTATCAAAAGTGGTAGGTGGTGGTGCCAGCAGCACCTGGTGAGAATCACCTCCCCCCCCACCCCAGGGAATAGGCCCCCTTTTATAAGATCTCAGAGGCCGCAGGAGAGGCAGGCGCTTAAAAAGTGTTGCAGATTTTGTTCCTTCAACAGCCTGACCGAATGCTCCCATGTTCGGCTGTTTTGTGCTCCGAAAAAGGGAGAGGAGAAGAAAATAACTGGGGAGGGTTGTTTTGCTTTCCCGCACGCTCCTCTCTCTCCTTCGCAAGCACACACCAGGGTTTGGTTGGCAACTGGCCTTGCCCCGGGGGCTGTGGCTTCTGCTGCTGAGAAATTCGCAAGGGGCAAATTTTAAGGCTTTTCTCCGAAGGAGGCCCTTGACTGACACTGGAGGTGTAAGCGGGTCAAGCATGGGGGGGGGTTTAAAGCAGGGCTGTGCTGGGAATTGGGCGCATGCAGAGAGGGGAGAGAGCCCCCCCCCATCTTCTGTCTGCCATCCTGCCCTCTTGCTGGTGAAAAGGGCCCAGATGACTCCAGGCGACCTGCTAGAAGCCGAAGGTGGGAGGACCCTTGGCTGAGCTGCTTGCAGCCTTCCACGCAGGCAGAAATTCTCCCAAGTGCTGCAGCCCAGCAGGGTCCGGAGTGGCCGATGGAAGGCAGGGCGGGGGGGAATCTCCGTCCGGAGGCCCCTGCGATGCTCTTTCTGGCTCAAGAATGCCGGCTATTTCCTCTTTTAATCCCAGGAGAAGAAGACACTTCACAACAGAGTCTGCTCCCCCCCTTCCAGTCTAGTCACCAAGACGGTGGAAAGGCGAGGAGGAGGGTGGGAGAACTTTTGGGGACTGTTTAGGGAACAGGGTGAGAAGAAGGCAGACGAGAGGGGGTTCTAGATGACCAGCATCCCAAGAGAGCTCAAAGCAAAAACCAGCATGGTAGGCCGAGACTGGTATACCTGACCCCCAAATAACCCAGTGGGTCAAAGAGAAAGTGTGCACATCCCGTCATTTTGAGGAGTGGTTTGGGGGAACCATTTACAAGAAAGACATGAGATTTTATGAGCTGCATATTAAGCAAGAACTGTCTTTTTTTGCGGGGGTGGCCTTTGCCAACACGTCTTTTGCTATTTCAGATACGCGGCCTGGAGAATTCAGGGCAGGAAAACCTCAGGCCCTCGTCCACACATCCACACAAACCTGCATTATCATTTCTTTTTAATGGAACATACATTTATAAAGGAGAAAAATACACTTGGACTCATTGTAGGCTTGAGGGGGGATCAGGCAAGGGAAAGGAACGTTACAGTGATGGCATTTTATTGAATTTGGACCATTTTAAAAAAACCATTGGCCATATCCACCAATTAAACCGTGCTGGCTGGGGAATTCTGGGAGTTGAAATGCAAACACCTTAAAGCTTGAGAAACACAGTCCCAGGTGTTTGGGGCATCTGGTTTCTGCCACTCCTGGGCTTTAGCCACCCATCCTGGGCTGGGTTGGAACATCTGGAGAGTGAAGAAGGGCCGTAAAGCTGTTTATTTTGTGTCTTTATCCACCCTGTGTCCTTCCTCACGTTTTCAGGTTTAGGAAGCTCTAGAAAAAGATGCTGAGAGGTTCACAAAACCTCTTCATGCTAACCCAGCTGGGGTTTAGCTTTTTGCAAAGCTCCAAATATTGTCTTCTACAGCCCCATCAGAGTCTCCCCTTCAGAAGTGGCCTTGAAGTGTAGGACTGCGGAGACTCTGCCAGAGAGGGACAACCTACAAAAACCCTATCCCAGAGAAGTCCTCAAAGCCACAATAAATGTCTCGGTCAGCTAAATTTATAGATGTTTTTACTAGGAAGACAAGGATCATCACCCTGGAGGAGCCCAGTGGGAGGAAAAGTCATAAATATCAGCAGAACCTTTGCAAAGAGGCTGGGAAAAAACCAAGGAGGGATTTTTGTTGCAAACATCTTCTCCTGGCACCCGGCCTCCCCAAAGGCTTGTCGCAAACCAGGTTCATCTCACTTGCTTCAGCTCTAAGACTGAAACATTTTTCTAGTTGGCCCAGAAAGATTAGCACCTGGGGACCTGAAATCCAATGTTCCCCATCAAAATATAAGCACATTTTTAAAAATTGACCAGAAATTTTCCCTCCACCCCATAACTGAGTTTTAAAAAGCCCAGAAAACATTTTCAATGTGTCTAAATGCTGGAAGAAATATGAGGCCTCCCTCCCCTGGATATTAGCCATCTTGACAAGTGAAGAACTTCGGGACTGAACACAGATGAAAGTCCACCTTTGTTGGGCTTCATTCATTCATGAAAGTCCTCGTATCTTCCCCTCCACACAAAAGTCTGAGTATTTGTAGACCTTTGAGAGGAACGATGATCAGAAATGTCATCGGATTCTTCCCAAGGTTGGTTGGGTTGAGCAATCAGATCTCCTAAAGCATCTGGAGAACTTAAGGGTTCTCAGAAACCAGGTTTAAAAGAAAAACTTGGACTGAGTGATGGATCCATTGTATATTGTTGTCATTGCTTGGCCCATTTCAGGTTGGCCATTCCGAAATGATATACAGCCATGAGTTCAACTTTCAGAGCTGATGCTAAAAGTAAATCAATTAATCATTGATATAAGAGACAACTAAACAGAGTGGAGCCAAGATTTGCTTTAAAAAGAAATACAGGTATGAAATAACTTAAAGTTTGCCCAAAGAAGATCTCATCAGCAGTGGAGGGGAAAAAAGAAGTTTGGATGACTTCGTGATTGATAGCAAGGTTGACCAATCATCTCTGCACACAACCTTGATATAAATAGAGTTAGATGCTCACCCAAAGGGCCCACCTCAAAAATTATGTATGTATGTATGTACAGATATGTTGTCCCTGAAAGGGAGGACAATACTAGGATGGTTCCTCCAGAGGAATCCTGGAACCATGTTGAAATCTATGTGTCTTCAACAGGTCTTCTAAAATAAGTTCTATCTTACCTTCTCCCCCCCAGATGTGTTAAGCAACTCTCATCACCTCCCTGGGGAGGTTGGCAGGGGACGATGGAAGTCCTAGTCTTCCATAGCAGGGGGGAACCAGACTTGGGCAAGTCAGCATAACTGAAGAAAGTCCATTAAAGCCAAACCACAAGGATGTAGAACTTGCAGGGGTTTCTTGGGAGGGTGGGAGGTGGCTAACTTGTCTTCTTTCCAGGTAAGGTAAAGATCTGCTCTCTTCTATTTGATAAACAGATCCCTGTAGATTTCATATGATAAGCTGTCCCCCCAGTGATGGGGACTGGCCCTGTTCAGTTTTGGGGTTCTTCTGTGGGGTCGAGAGTCAGTGGAGCGCTGAGCTCTTCCTTCTGCTCCTTCTCTCCTTCTGAGGCAGATTTCTCGGTGGGTGGCACTTCCTTGGACTCCTCAGGAGGAGACGGCTGGCTCTCCACCACCGCTGGGACCTCTTCTTCTTTGGTCTCAGCATCCCCCAAATCGTTTGGAGCTGCTGATGTCTCTGGAGGCAGCTCAGCCTCAGTGGGTGGTTTTTCTTCTTCTTCTTCCTCCTCCTCTTCTTTGGAGCTGCCCCCCTCACAGTCTTCTGTTTTCTGGGCCCCTTCCTCCTTTCCTTCAATGGGTGGGTCCCCCACGGGGCCACTTTTCCCATTCGCCACCACAACCTTGGTTGGCGACTTGAGGTTCTGGGCAGCAGCTAAGATGTCAGCCTGCAGCTGCTTGGTGGAATCCACCGGCTCCTCTTGGCCGTCGTCGGAGGTCTTCTCAGGAACCTCGCTGAAGGCCTTGGCGCCCCCGGCCTTGTCGCTCTGATCCACGTACTTCTTTTTGGGAAAAGACGACGGGTAGTAGGCGGAGGCCTTGTGCTTCTGCTGGGTGATGACGGCCGCACACACGATGGAAAGGAAGATGAGGAGGAGGGAACCCACCACGAGGATCAAGAGCATGTAGGTCTGGAAGAAGTTCACGATGCCATCCAGGATGTTGAACGAGTGCAGAGTTCCATTGACCGAACCGACCACGGGGCTCCCTGAGGTGGGACTCGCACTCAGCGTCGCCCTGGCAGAAGTGGGGTGGGGGGAAGCCCCCTCGCCGTCCCCGCTCCCCTCGCTGTCTTCCAGGACCAGGTTCTGAACTGATCTCGAGGCGCAAAAGGGCGACATCAAGAGGAGAAGCAGGCACAGGTCTTGCATGGCCGCCATGGCAGGGCTCACACAAATGTCTGGGTGGAAAAAACACACACACACACAAGGGACACACAAGGGATCCGTTAGTAAACCTTTTTCTGGAAGGATTTCTCCTTTCCACACCGAAAATAAATCCAGAACTAAAAACAAACCAGTCCGAAGAATTGCAAGCATGCACGAAAATCAAATATTTGGGCGCTTCCGTCTATTCCCTGCCTTCCCCAACACCCAATGGCCATTTTACATTGTTCTTGTGTAAGATCCATGAGCCTCCAGCAACTGTAACAGTTTATCTTGTTTTGTTTTTACTTGATTTCTAATGCTTTCTTTTTTGTTTGCAATTCTGATTTGTGATGGTAATAAAAATATTCATTTACTCTAAAATCTGCAGTGATTGGAACAGCAATAAACCCTGAAGTATTAAGTCTTAGGCCAAAGAAGGCATAGCAGCTCAGGGTCCTTGGTGTGGGGGGGCTGCCTTGGTTCTCAGCAGGAGTCCCTGATCTGCAGAAGGCTACGGGGGAGAGGGAGGAGGTTAAGACCCTCACTTTCTACCCCCTATTCCAGAATGGCAGCTAGATAGGGAGCCCTGGATCCCACAGGTTGGTGGTACTTTCACAGAGATGCCGCCCAAAACTCCGATTCAGCGTTGGAAGCCTCTGCATTCATTCACATCTGTCCCTTAATTTTGGGGTGTCTCTGCAGTGGGAGGGGGGCAATTAAGTTATTCCGGTCTGCCGGCATTCAGAGCCCAGCCTGACACGAGGACAGCCATGCTCTTCGTCCAGAGAAGGAGAGCCTCTGGCCTGCAAAGGACTTTCCGCTTGGGAACCCGGGCCTCGCTCCGTGCCCAGAGCCGGTCTGCAGCCTTGGTGGCTCTCCACGCTCATTCCTGGGACGGCGGTGCTTACGTATCCCGGTTTGGCCTGAGCGGAGCAGAGCACGGCTGGCAGCGGGAGACATTCCTGAGCCTGGAGCCTCTGGACGGAAGCGGCTCGCCAGGCTGGGCGATGCGAGACAGCAGCTCAAGACCGCCGGGGCTCTGCCTGCTGGGAGAGGTTTACTTTAGGCCCCGTTAACCTATCCAGTAGATCTAAACAAATAAAGTTCAAGAAATGTCTCCGTTCCTTTTCTCCCTCCCTTTCCCTTTCTCTCCTCTTTCTTTCCCTCTCTCTCTCCCTCTTCCTCTCTTCCTCTGCCTGTCTCTTCCTCTCTGGTCTTAGATTGGAAACTCGGGAGACGTTAGAAGTCCAGAATCCTCAGGGAGAGGCGCAGGGACGTCCTTCTGCACATGGTCAGAAGCTAACCCTTCCCTTGAGACCGTCCAGGCTATGAGACCCTTTCCCTCCCAGATTCCAGATGTTTTGCTAAAAGCAGCCAAACTGAAAGCCAATCCTTTCTTGGCCAGCTGAGGGCAATGCCTGCCTTCCCCCTCCCTTTGCCCAGCCTGGAGCCTTCCTGCAGCCCCCAGAGTGGGTGGTCTGGCCACCTGGTTGTCTGGGGGGCTGGAACAGCTGGAGGGTCCTGGACGGGCAGCCAGATGTGTTCGGTCCCCCTTCTTCCACTTTCTAGCCCAGCTCCCCTAAAACCTCAGCAGAGCAACGTTGGGGATCGCCAGCCCAGCCCCCCGCCCCAGGAGCTACCAAGGAGGCTTTCTCTGCAGTCCATGGCCCAAATTTTGCCTGATCTCCATCCTCTGGGTTGGACTGGGTTTTCTTAATGAAGGATGCTGTGATAAAACATCCCTCGTCTTCCAATTGGCTCCTTTTCTTTCCTGCCTCTCTCCTCCTGCTGCTGAGGGTAGAGGCTCCGCTCAGCTGTCTAAAACCTGATGTAAACACCAAGTTTAAGAGTACCCCAATAAATTCGACTTTTTTATCCCTCTGCTGCAGCATCTGCGGAGAAGCGGTCCTCCGTTCCTCCGTCCTGATTCCTGGGAATGCCTCCAACCCCCCCCCTCCCCCATGGCTTTGCTCAGACTCAATACTTCGTCAGCCCCCTTCCCTCCCTCCC
>JANHGC010002738.1:492017-504489 GCA_027560395.1 Boaedon fuliginosus | reverse complement strand
CATTTGGTCGACTTGAGCCAAACACTCTTTTGCAGCCCTAGGAAGGAAACAATGGCAAACCAGTTCCAAAAAATCTTGCCAGAAAACTTAGACGGGACTTGGAATATAATATAATAACAGAGCTGAAAGGGGCCTTGGAGGTCTTCTAGTCCAACTTGTCCAGGCAGCTGCCAGAAGTCAATATGAATTCCAAAGGGAAAAAATAACAACCAGTATCTTGCTGACTGATATTTTATTTGTTTATAAAAATTGTTGGTCCAGTCTTTATGTCTCATCTACAAGCTTCCCAGGAAGCTACGAGGGGGCAATTAAAAGGATAATGTATTATTAAAATTCAAAATAGAAATAGAAAGCAGAATGGATAGACCAGCCAGAAGCTAGCAGACAACCATACGAATGCAAATGAATTGCTCAAGGAAATTCTCTATTTTTTTAATAGAAAGTCACTGGGCTCCTTTGATCATGTGGGAGGCAAAAGATGATCCAATCATAGTTTGAAAAAATGAAACTCAAATGTAAAACCTCTACTGCAACTATTGCTATTGCAATGCAGACTCACACCAAAATAGAATGATTAAAATAAAATGGAATTAGTAATACTGACATTAGGACAATGACAGCATTAATTGAAAAATATAAGTGCTTTTATGAAGTTGCAAACTCATAATAGAAACGATAGAGCCACAGAGTTCCATTGCCACAAGGCAGGAAGCTCAGAAGTAAAAGATGCCAACTTGCAGAAACACATGGCTGAATGTTCAGATGGATTCTGTCTCTAAGCAATCCTCTTGCATTTCAGCTCCTCTGTTTCCAAGACAGTATCATGTGGGAGACAGCAGGTTTGAAAAGGGGAACTTTCATAGGATTGTTATTGTAGAGAAATTAGGAGGGGGAAGGAGCATTATCCTATTCTCCAAAGCACCTGAAGGCAGAACGAAAAGCAGTGGATGGAAACTAATAAAGGAGAGAACCAACCTAGAATTAAGGAGAAATTTCCTGACAATTAGAACAATTAATCGGTGGAATGACTTGCCTCCAGAAGTTGTAGGTGCTTCAACACTGGAGGTTTTTAAGTAGAGATTGGACAATGATTTCCCTGAAATAATATTTCTGCTTGAGCTAGGTTGGGTTGGACTAGAAGACCTCCAAGGTCCCTTCCAATTCTGTCATTCTGCTACATTATTCTGTTATTATGTATGTTCTTTGCCTTGAGTTTTTTTATAAAAAATATTAAAGCTGGGATATAGATAAATGTGTCTAAACAGCATCTGCTCTATAAGGCAGCTTATTTCCTACCTGGATCAGGACAGTGCTGTCCTTGACAATTTCAGAGAGAATTCTTACTGATCTTTTGGAAAACTAGTTATATTTAATATCATACTAACATATTCCTTCAGAGCAGCATTTATTTGGGCAGTATCTATTTCCTGCTTGAAACCACAGGGGAGGGGGAGAGAGAAATGAAAACCCTACATGTATAAAACAATTTTACTACATGATAATCATTTTTATTTTTGTCCATTTCTGAAGAGGCAGCTCTAACTTGTCAACTTCAAAAGAAATTTAGAGTTCAAATTCCATGCACCCAAATGTATGATTTTGGCAATATATAAGTCAAACAAACAATCTGAGGGGGTTAAGGGACAGAATGACTTTAAGACAGAAAATAGAAAAATAGAAAAATGGCTGTTTGGGATTAAGGATGCTTACTCTCTTTATGCCTCTGTATTTAATCCATAGCCGAAGCTGTATTAGCTGCTAATGCTGGTGCTAATGGTTAATGCTACCAAGGGCACCAAATCTTTTCAGCTCTTTAAATATATGCATTTTTCAATTTAGGAAAGGTAATTTTGCATCATCTGCATAACCCTCTTTTTGGTTTCTTTTCTGATTTCCCCACAATCAAAGTCAGGCTCAGCGAACTCCCAAATGAAGTTTGTAGGGCCACCTTCAAGCCACAAACCATTATGTAATTATTTTGTCTCCTTTCTCATGTTAATACATTTTTTTTGTAAATAGAAGAGAACCAAGAGGCAATTAAAAAAAGATGAAAGGACTATGAATTAAACTGTTATTGCAATTTAAATGCGTTCCTAAGGTGGTATAAAATATAAACATTATTTCAACCCTCAGCCCTCCACAAATAACAGCATCTGCAAGAAGACTTCAAAGATTTTCCCCTGCTGCCTGAATCCATATCTTCTTCCCTAGTTCCATCAGAAACATTTTAGACACATATATTGAGACAAACTGGGACAACTGGGGAAAGCCTTCAAATCATCGACAGTGAACTTTCTGAAGAATGTGTCTGCACTCATGCCAATGTACTTTGCAAAGGGCCCCTTCTGCATGCTTTGCTCGTAATATGTATCCAGTGGTACAAAGAGACAAAGGTAGGAAATCCCTGGGGAAGGAAAAGGAAAAAAACAGAAAAAGAACCAATGTTCCCTATTTCCATTCCAAGTCCTGTCTTTTCTCCAAAGAAGGGGGGGGGGAGATAGATGATGAAATGTTTTCTTACGGCACCTTATGTAAAATAGCCAAGAACGATATTGAAACTTTTGCTCCTCCCCAAATGACATCTGATCACAAGGCAGACATTTCTATACAGGATTATTGTACGTCCTATGAACTCTGACTCCTTGGGTGCATTTTTTCACAACAGAAGGAAACAGGCAGTGCTTTCCTTGCATGGGTGCTATCGTGTTCATTTTTGCAAAAACAGACACGTTCTTCTGCTACTTTGCCAGGGAAGTGGACAGCAGTTTGGTTACTTCTATTGGCCAGAAACAAGAATGTTATCTCTCTTAGTGCTCAAGGAACACGCAAAGGAATGAAGTTCTCCACCCAGTTCTGTACTGAATTCAACTGAATTCTAAGAGCTCTGATTATTGTAATTAAATCATTTTAATTGAAAATGTATGGCCAAATGAGAACACATTTAAATGTATGAATAAACCACACTTTTGCACTTAATATTCAAGGCATGACTTTAAGCAAATCAGATTATGTATAATTTTTCTTAAAATAAAATATAAAGGATGGTTTCCCTAACATCTTTTTCCCCCAGGAAAAATACCAAATATCAGTGGCAGCTCTCAGATACTTGACCCCCATATGTAAATCATCTGCAATCATCTCTTCCTTCACTTTGGTCATAATTGTGTTCTGTCTGGACCCCGATTAAACCGTGGGCCTTATTTGGTGGATATTCCTGTGCCTTTTCTCTTCCCATCCATCCCAAGAAAGCAAGCGTCAATTGCTTTCCCTTCTGTGGGCCTGTTTTGAGCACTCATTAAAAATGCAACTATTTTAGGGCTCTTGTCACTTAGACCAAAGGAGAAACTAAATAGGATTCTCCTCAATTTCAGCAATTAAAAGAAAGGGAGAGGGAATGCTAGCCATTCCCCTTTCCCTTACTGAGCCTGTAAACAACCAAAAAACAAAACTCCAGCCTCTCATGACAGCTTTGAACCAGCAACCACAAAGTGGTTGGTTGAAGGTAAACAGCAGAGTCCGGCAAGGGAGTGGGGAAGCCCAAGAAGCCATGTCAGTCACTCAGAACAGAGGCTTTTGCAAAGGAGAGAATGATGCAGAATATGTGGAGCACAGCTAACAAGAGTAGAAAATACTACTTTTAAAGCAAAGCCAGAAACCTGAATATAGAGTGCCTTCCCAGCAGATCAAAGATGGACTGGGATTGTTATAATCCATTCCTACTATCTCCAAATGGTAGCTAGAACATCTTCATGCTGAGACACAGGCAGATCAGCCTAAATCAACTAGGGTTTCCAAATACCAACTGTTCAACATATAACCAAAAAGTATTTTTCGTCCTAAATCAGAAACAAGTTGTGGATGGTTTTCTTTGAGGTAGGATCCAGGGGCTTATGCCTCCTGTTCTGCTGTACTGTTGCCTATGATCCTATTCAGAAGAATAATGAGTTTTAAGAAGACTACCAGTTCATAACAGCTTCATGAATATACACTATGTAGAATATACATTAACAGTCATTATTGGATCTTTCAAACAGCAATGTAATTGTTACTATATTAATATACAGAATATATATTTGTTATAATATGCCTCAATCTACAATATGACCAGGGAGGGTGGGGGGAGAAAGAAGTTAAGCAGATGGCCTTTGGGCCATTTAATAAGCCAGATACAAAATGTTACAGAATGTATAATCAATCAAAAGATAGGAACTTCCATGCACTGAATAAGGCTATCAGGGTATATGTTAATACATTTTGGGAAGGAAAAGTCCACATTGAATAAAATTTAGACTAGGATTAGAACAAGACTGAAATAATTTTCTCATGAGAATAACCATGCATATTTTCCTAGGGACTGCCAATTAAAAGTAGTACTTCTGTTCAAAGTTCACTAATTAAAGCGCAACAGCTGGCATATCTCTCATATTTTTAATGTGATAAGAAAAAGAAATGTCATGCAGGGAGACAAGTTTGGTTCTTTGCCAAGACAGAGAAAATGACATCCTTAGATCCAGGACCATAACTTTGATGAATTTTATTATGGTCCCTCATGATGCTCTTTCCCAAACATGGCTACTCTCTCATCATGAGCCACATAACCTTACCAAGCCTTATTCTCTCACGCACTTCCTCATTCTACTTAAGGAAACTATGCTTCTCCTTTGGAAGAAGAGTTCATGCCCAAGAAACATTTTGCCTTACCCAGGCAGAAGGAAGAAAGTTGTACTTACA
This sequence comes from Boaedon fuliginosus, assembly GCA_027560395.1. NCBI lineage: Eukaryota > Metazoa > Chordata > Lepidosauria > Squamata > Lamprophiidae > Boaedon > Boaedon fuliginosus. The sequence continues at coordinate 499,758 of JANHGC010002738.1, read as the reverse complement.
AAGACTCCAAGGAAAGAGTTGAATAGCAGTATTTTTTTCCCAGCACAGGAATCACAGGAATGTGGCATGAGGAGTAGCTTTAGTTATAAACTGTTGGTGCAATTGTTGCACAGGCAAACTCTTCATAAAAACCAATTTTTCTGTCAACAAACTGCAAGGGGTATGAGACCAGCCTCCTGACATAAACTGAGTTAAGGGCTGGAAAGCTACATTTTGGTGGGGGCATGCAAAGCATTTAATAAAAGAAAAGAAAAAAGGAAGGCATGTGAGGTGAGGCTCTCTCTGGAAGCTCAAGCTCTGAATCAGCAGCCAGTACAATAAGCTCTGGCTATTACTGAGGAGAACAGCATGAACTCAAAAGCAAAAAGAACACACAACTCTCAGGAGGCAGAGGGGCCCCTCAGTCCTTCTATTTAGTCTCTGCTCTCTCTCTTCTCTCTCAAGTGCCTTCAGAGGACAAACATCACCACAACCTAGGTTTGAATTTGGTTTGTCTTTCAAGAGAGAAATGCATAAATTGCTAAAATAAAGTAATGCATTTATTTATTTATGGCAATCACTACAAAAATAGCATGGGATCCCTGTGAAATGCAATTATTTGAACAAAGTACTTTTGGCTTTAGAGTATTTAAACTTTTGTCTGTAGTGGATGATTTGGCTCTTGCATTACTGATAATCCAATTGTTTATCTGCAGTAAGTAACACTGAACTCAACCAGACTTACATCCTAATAAAAGTATAGTCTGAAGAAGTTTTCAAACAACTTACTAAGTATCCATGCAGGAAAAAATGTCTCAACCAAAGATTCATATGAACATAGGCTCCTAGCATTAGCTTCCAACATTTCTTTGGATACCAGGGATAACCAAAGAGACATCATCATATATAAACGAAGTGCTTTTTCCACACTAGCAAATTAAGTAACAAACTCTGACTGTCAAAACATATAATAACTATTTTTGGTTAACATACATTGTATGACCATACAATATATTCTAAGAATACATTAATTTAAACATTTTTAATATTCCATTATCAATAGCCTCAGAGAAGTACATTCTCAGCATTAAAATTGCTACCTATCATCATTATAAAAATACTATTTCCCCCCAATAAAATGCAAAATTATAATTCTGAGGAATATGTAGAATGTAGCTCAGTGTCTTGGAGGCTATTTAAGTAGGGAGATGTGCACATCCTGACACCCAAATACACTTTTTATTAAGAATCAATCTTTCTATCAAAAAGTAGTATGTCCAGAAAAGAGAGCAGGCACTCCCTTCAATGTATGTATTAATAAATATTTTCTTTTAATCTTCTCTAATCTGTGCTTATTTTGGAAATGATTCTCTTAATAAGTATCCTCAAAAGGTTCGAATACAGAAAGCAGACTTTCAACTCAAAAGTTTTCCAAAAAAGAAAAAAAGTAAAGAAAAAGCAAGTTTATAAATACTATTTTAATTAGTTTCTTAGTTCTTCATTTCTCTTACTGAAATAGAAACTTTTTCTTTCCATGCTGCTATGCAATATACTTCCTCCAAACTAAACATGTCAAAATTATTATACTGCAAAATATTATTAAATATAGTGGGTGGAAGAAAGCCAGCATCCTTCTAATTTTAAACGACAAGTAATTCACACTTGATTTATATATTAGTTTGTTTTATACTTGCACAAATAATAGAAATTTAGTACTAAAAACCTATTAGGTGACCAAGGCCAAGTGGATAAGCAAATTTTAGTTTATCATTCTTCACCATAGATTTTTTGGGAGGTTTAAACTACTAATCACTTGTTCCTGCTAGTTTTCAAACTCAGATCATTCAGCAATCATCAGGATGTATTCCTCTTTGATTGGGATTTAGGGGAAGCAATTTTGGTTCTTCATGATAGGAAATTTCAGAAGTTTCACAATAACTGTTTGTGTATAGTCCAGTCCTATATAGATGATAATGCATGCTTGGACCTGCTGGCAAATTTTCAAAGCTCACTTTGAAGAAAGTTAGATTATGTGATGAATGCAAAATAGCTTGAAATATTTATCTGTCTACACTCTTTTTATCTGCCTTCACTTCTTATCATCTCAGTTAATTGAAGGCAATGCTAGACAACTTCCTGCGGTTTGGCGCCACAACACGCAAATGGGAGTTCATGAAATCATTATTTCATATCAGAAACCAACTTTCACTCTGCATAGCTAACTCATTCCAGTTCCCATTACCATCAACAGAACTGTCACACATTTGAACTGTGGGAACAGGGAATTCAGGATATTTCAAACTTGCCTGACTGTGAGCAATCAAACTAAACAAAGAGATTGTCAATTTTTTATGGAACCATAGAGCAGTAGAATACATGGAGAAATCATCTTTATTTACTCATATTTACAATTGTTGCAACACTGCAATTATGCCACCCTGCTGCAACTGTGAGACAGTAAGGGTATGAAAGATTACCACTGAAAATGAAGATGTGTTTAGAATAATAGGGTTATTCTGGAAGCAGCTGTACTGTAGTCATTTCAAATACAGTTCTTTCAGGGTAAATAACTAAAAAAAAATCAATGTTCATCACAGTTAAGAGATGGCCCTATGATAAGAACAAAAATTCAAAAGCAATATACACTATTGGGTTCTGATTTTTCTTTGAAATTTATTAAATTCCTAAACAGAATTCTTCAAATAACCACAAAGTTAATTGCTCAACATGTCAACAAAATCTAATTGCTTGCATCAGCCTTGATTTTTATTATAGGTAGTCCTTGTCTTGCTACCACAACTGAGCCCCACATTTCTGTTGCTAAGAGAGACAGTTGTTAAATGAGTTTTGCCCCATATTATGACCTTTCTTGCCATAGTTCTTAAATGAATCCCTCCAGCTGTTAATTTAGTAACACAATTGTTACTAAACATAATTCTGGCTTCCCAATGAATTTATTCTTCAGAAGGTCACAAATAAGTGATGACATGAACCTGGGACACTGCAACCATCATAAAAACATACCAGTTGCCAAATGTTCAAATTTTGATTATGTGACAATGGGGATTTACAATGGTTGTAAGTGTGAAAAATGGTCATAAGTCACTTTTTCCAAGTGCCAATGTAAATTCAAACATTGAATAGTAGTTAAAATTGAGCACTTCCTGTATTTTCCTTGGGTTTCTCCTCTAACTATTTTGTTAGAAAAAAGAAAACTACATTATCTTAAGGCTAAAATTAATGGCCCTTAACATAGGAAGGAAATAAAAGTAACAGATATTACCATATTTAGTTCAAATTGATTTACACAAAAAGGACGAGTAGTTCACCACTTTGACTGAATACCAAAAAGTTAACCCAAGTTAGATATGGCCAATATTTAATGAGAGGCTAAACTAGGGGAAGTTATCCCCTGCTCTCACTCCCCCTTCCAAAGTCCTGGAAAAAAGCAGTGGCGATTGTATGTGACCATACATCTCTTCAAATTTGGATCTCTCTTCCATGTTCTTTACCATATTTGAAAGTGATTTCCTTTATAAGGTAGATTGAAACAAAGTTATTCCAGTTTCTGTCACTTTACTATGGCTATTCTTTACAATATTATTTTGTTTCTTATATCCCATACAGAAGACATAGAGAAGTAGTTTGGCATAGTGGTTAAGAATCAAACTAGAAACTGGGAGATTACAAATTTTAGTCCTTCAGGGTTACAAAGTCAGCTGGGTGACTTTGGACCAGTCATTCCCTGTCAGCCTTTGGAAGCAAACAATGGCAAATCACTTCTCAAAAATCTTGCCAAGAAACTGCAGGGACTAGTCCAGGCAATCATCAAAAGTCCAAAATTGACTTTGGAAGCAAATTATTATTATTATTATTATTATTATTATTATTATTATTATTATTATTATTATTATTATTATTATTATTATTATTATTACTGTTTTATCTTAACAAGCTTAGCCACCCTTTTACTAATCCACACTGTTATTTGCTCAGCTCTCCAAGAATACTGTTATAAATCATCCGTGGTACTCTGGAAGAAAAATAAAGATAATTTTATCAATTTATATGCCAGAGGTGTTTAAATAAATATGCTCTTATTCATCTTAATAGTAAGATAATAAAAAGGTTAACAGATAAATATTTTTATTAATTAATTTCTCCGTTTTATTTCTTCCATTTTTGAGGGTAAAGCACTGTTATTAATAAAAAAAGCAATAGATAAATATGATCAACAAATATATCTGTTAAAGACAGATGAAAGATATTTATGACTAAAATCTCAGGTTTTGCCATATGCTAATTTAAGCAAACCCTTTAACTGGAAAAATGAATCATAAACATGTCATTGTGGTTTTTTCCCCTCTTGTAGAGCAATCTTTTGATCACTAACAATTAAGCAGCCAGTTTTTAATCTATTTTTTATCCCTGGTTCTTCTCTCTAAGGACTATATGGAAAAATATTATTTGATTCCTCTAAGGACTATATGGAAAATATTATTTTGTTTATAAAAATAAAGAAGGTTCTACTTCCATATTTTTTCCTGAATATATTGTATTCTCCATTCTAGTTTGTAAAATGATTATTAATGTGAATCACAGCCAGTTTATTTTCTCCTGATGAGGGATAGAAAAAATTATCCTTGATTATAGCTGTTATAATCTGTTCCCCTTGATCGGGGGAACAAGCTGTTCCCCTTGATTGGGGAAGTGATACGGGATATAAATCAAATAAATAAATAAAAAAATTATGAAGAAACTATTTAGATGATTTTGGCTATATTTGATTGATGTGGCAGATACTGGTTGAATGAGGTATTTTCCTACTCAAGAATAGATGATAACAACACAAACCCCTGTTCTATCACTGGTGGGAATAGTTATACCTCGGCAACCTGGAACTCTGATAGAGGGCAGTGCAAAGTTGGAAACCCCGGAAACAGGTCTGGCAGGCTGGTGTAGATATTGCTGATAAATACCTCCCCACTTTTTCCCTGCTTACAGCTTCAAAGAAAATCAAAATGGAGTCAGGGTTGCATTGATTTATAAGTATATTTAGAAAACTACACCTGAATCAGAAATACATATAGCAGGTAAGGACATGCTCTGTATGCCTCCTTGGTCTGCTTCCAAGCAGAAATACCCACTAAGCAACCTCAGAGCTGCTTCATTCTCTAATGATTACATTAAAAATGAACCACTTTCAATAAATGCTTTTTGTAAAGGTCCATACAGTGTCACATTATTTTTACTCTGCCCTGATATAAACATTGACAAAATTTGCAACCATCATCTGTGCAATCGCCTTTATCAATAAATATCTATCTCTAACATACTAACCTCAATAGGGTTAGAGTTTTCTGCAAGCATTTAACCAAACAAAGAAAAGGGTGTCAGCAATTAAATTTCTATACTTAGAATTCCTATAAACTCAGAATAAAAATCTGAATTATTTTGGATTTATTTATCAAAGTGAAGATGCGCAATCACCTTCTGTGCCAACATACAAATGATAAGAACCCCAAACACATTCACTGAGCAAGACTTGCAGGCAGTAACAGAAGTCCAAAGATGTTTATGGCAGAAAAAGAACTCAAGGCAGAGTACTAGATCCATAGTCATAGCCCTGTCAAATGATATAGGTCGGTCGGTCGGTCGGTCGGTCTGTCTGTCTGTCTGTCTGCCTCCTACCTACCTACCTTTTTAAAGGCTTTTATGGTTGAGTGCTCATCATGAATGTCATATGCTCTGTCTTAAGCATCTTTTTATTAGCTTCAGTCTCCACACTTCCGTTCAGCTAGTATCTGCCGTACAGATATTGCTATCCTATTTTACCATGGTTGCCAAAAGATGATTACACATTTTATGTTTACTGAAATATTTGTTTTGTTTTTTATTAGCATCATTGTGAGTAACCTGTGTTTTAGGGTTCATAATTTTGCATCTTTTTCCTGATCATGCAATGATTGCAGTAAAGTTATATATAGAAAAAAGATTGCTAGAATTAATATTATTGTAAAATACAAATATGTGGTGCGAATTGTCCATAAGTTTAAAGTGAACTACGTCTGTGTATAGAGAAAGAAATTAGTATCATGAAGCACTGCTGATATCTCCTTTGGTTTCTTGCCAGCCAGCAAGTCTAGGTTACGGGATCAAAGATCTCATCTCACTTTAGCAACTAAGAAAAGAAGTAGAGGAGAGAGCTCATATTACCACAATTTCATCCCCTGAATTCAAAGCTCTGTGAACTCTGCAAACAAAGGTTTCAGTTAGGGGAACTATAGGCACCTTCACAAATAATAGATCTGAAATAATACAGCATACAATTTGCTAGAAATACGGTATTTTTTTTAATTTCTATGCAACACTGCTATTCTTGAGTCACCATTCAAAACTAAATTTACACTACTTGGAATTAATTAATCTTTTCTAATCTGGTAGAAGCAAAGACATTCTTAATCTTAGCTCTTTAAAAAAAGAGTTTATCCTATGTAATGGATGAGAAGTTGAGGCATAGAAAAATTTACTGAGAGCTATTGAAGATATATACAAAAATATGTTTGTGAGTTTTATATATGTGTCCTTAATGTATTTGAAAAACAGAAAGAAACACCAAATGTATTAGTAAAAATCATATATAGATAAGAACTGCACACAAAAACACATTCTAACATAATTCCACTCTAGAACTCCCTAAATTACACTGCTTTGGAAGAGAACAGAAGGTTGCTATTTTCAAGCTATAGTGCTATGTAATATAAAGGATACTCTTGGAAATGCTGTGAAATTCTCCACTGTCCTTAGTCCAATATCATGTTGTGCTACGTCAGGGTATTTTTGCTCTTCAAAATGTCTCTCAAAGAGTGTCTTTTGCCTCCACCATTCTTTTTCTTTTCTGAAAATACTCCTCTAATTTAATTTGCTTGCTCTGGTTCCTGCATGGTTTGTGAACAGTGCCTCTCCAACAGTCCAAATGTTTCAGCTCTTTGGAGCCGTTTTTCATTCCTGGACAGTTGTCAACCCTGACAAGTTCTTAGTAACCCAATCTTTAAAAGGGCATGAAGAGGCAGAACCTTGAAACCTAATCCAGCTAGAAGTCAGCTGGCATGAAGGAAGGAGCCACAGTTGCACTGAAATCCCAACCAATGAGAAAATGCCTTGTCAGAAATGACAAGCATTGTCAGTCCTTCTCAAGCAACAACTTTTTGTCTGAAGCTCAGACAGATCATTTGAGGCATCCCAAGATTTTTAAGCATGAGAAGTACTCAGTCATTGAAAACCTATGGGATGAGTTTCTATTTCAACACATGAGCACAGAGCCACCATCTTGGGCTATCATGTTATACCTTCAAGAAATTAGGACACAGGCTATGGTTCCATTTCTTTTCAATTTAGTAGGGCAAAGGTTATTGAACAAGGACTCTTGTTTGTCTCTCAGAAACTCAGTTCTATGAAATCTTCAAGATGGATATGGAATAAAGTCACAGAAGGAATACACCACTTTTGTTTCCTAATGTTTTCAGTATCAAGTAAGTACTATTAAAATGACCTCTATTTCAAGTCAGTATTCTCTATAGTGCAATGAAGAGGAAAGAACTGAGATGTAGCCTATCAAAGAAACATGATAATATGTTGCAGAATGCAATTTGGCAATATCTTCTATATATATAAAAGAGAGGTGTGTGTTTGTATGTGCTCTATACAAACTTGCATTTCTCCACCAATTTACCTCAAACTTGGCAGATAGGTAGCAAAGCGT
>JANHGC010002738.1:455784-470091 GCA_027560395.1 Boaedon fuliginosus | reverse complement strand
CCCTCGGCTTATACACGAGTCAATAAGTTTTTCCAATTTTCGTAGGTAAAATTAGGTACCTCGGCTTATATTCGGGTCAGCTTATACTCGAGTATATACGGTAAGTAAACCAGAGCTTAATGAGATATTTGAATCCGGTCAATCAAAATTGCTATGGATGGATCCCAGAACTGCACTGAACTGCACACCATACATAACTGAACTTTGGAATCCTCTAATTTAAGATATAGTGATGGTCCCATCAACTTAAATGCCTTTTAAAAGAAAACCAGCCCAATTAATAAAGGCATTAATGACAACCAATAATGAATAATAGGACCTATATCTTTAAATACTAAGGGCAAGGGAACATTATTGGAAAACTGCTATTACTTTTAAATCATGCTTGTGAGTTTCCTGGTGCTATTTCATTCTAGAAATAGGTTTTAGATTAAATGGATTGTTCTTCTTTTGTATGAAAATATCTCATGTGTGGAACTAGTATTCTGCACTGCAAATTAATTTAGTAGAAAATATATCAGGAATCCTGGAAAAAAATCTCATTGACAAACGTAGATTCTATAACCACCAAATATTTTCTATACCCTATAATTCTGAAATAAAAAAATTGGGTTATGGAATTGAAAAGAGGAATGGAAGACTGAAGAATGGAATTTTCTGGCAATTGGCTTCTTTATGTCCATGTTATATTTGATATTAAAAGCAGCATGGAGAAATTCTTTAGCTTTTGTAATAGTAATCATGAAGAGTCTGTAATCTTAAACAAGGAAAGGGGAAATTTCTATTGTGATGCCAATGGAAACAGTTCCCTCTCCAATGCTATTAGCACTAAAAAGAAAGATTCATTCCCACTGAAAATAATAAAGTGTTGTTCTTTTATTTGATAGTATATCCAAAGGAGTGATTTTTGTCTATGTCTATGACAGAAAAAAAACTTGTTTTCCCCACATTCCATAATTTCAATTAATATGTCCTCCAAAAATGTGGTGTTTTTTTTTAAAGCAAAAAATTGACAACTTCCTAATGACATTTACTACTTTGTTTACTTTAGCCTCCAATGCTCACTTCAATAAAGATGGGGAAAAGCAATTATGGTAATGATCATCTTTTTTTACCCTTAGAGAAATGTTGGAGCCCATTATAACTGCAGGATTGTTTTTTTTTCTTTAAAAGCTCATCTTGCAAAGAATAATTATAATCATATGCTCATGAAGAACAAGACCTTTGTAAAACTGACTTTAAGCAAGGAAAACAAAGCTGTTTGTATGGAATTCTGAAATGGTATTGACAGTGATGAAATAATATTATCTTTTACTCCACAAAATAAAATGAAGGATGCACCTACATCAGCATTTTTTGACAACTGAAAAAACAATAGTCTTCAATCACAACCTTACTGCAGAAAGGGAATACTATGGAATACAACTAAAGAAAAAGGCATGAGACTATAGTTTACTATTTATTCACTTGGTAAAGTAACATTTATAGAAAGAAATATATATATGTAGCTGCAGTAGCATGACTAAGCCTATGAGGCAAAAAACTGGAAGTTTAAAACTGCTTCTTCCAGATGCCTTCAGGGTCTATTCATTTTAATTCTAACCTCCTGTCTTGGTGCAATGGCTTGAAAGTTCTTGCTGCCATTGCCTGTCTCCAGGGAATAGTTTATATGGGATCTAACTAAAGTATGCAAAACAGAAGGGGCTTTTGCAACCTGTATCATTTCTCTGGGAAATTCAAAGAGGAAAAATAGAAAGAAATTAAATAAATTCTATAGTTGGCTCCATGGCACTGAAATGCATAACTGGGGGTGGGACGGAATCCTCCACTTCAGGAGCTAGGGCAAACTCACAAGAACTAAACAAAATCCATGTAGCAACCATAATATTGCTTTTAAAATAATATAATATTTCTTTTAAAATCTCTTTTTAAAATAGCAACGGTACAGTAGAAAAATATTCCTGGCAGATGCAATGCTATTTGAAAAAACAAGAATATGTCACTATACCTGGGAGAAAAACATTGTCAAAACTCATTTCGATCAGTAAGAACTTGGCAGAGTTCCAGTAGTTGAAAACTAATTTTCCACAGAATTTTTAAATCCTATCATAATAAATGACTGTGTATTTCAAATTTTCTTACTATTCTTCTTAAATAAATATGCTGACTTCATGATCACCATCCTTCCAACTCGTCCCAGGCAGAATCAAGTCATCTATCTGCTGTTGCCTCTTGCCAGGTTTTTTTCCAAGTCTACAGCCCTGATAAGAAGCTTGCTTATAACTGATGACCTGCTTCTCTACTTGAAAAAAGTAAACATGCAACACTAAACTCTTATTTTTCCATCCCTGAAAATGCTATAGAATATTCACTACTCCTAATATTACAGCAGAACTTTAAAGCCTGAAAGCTATGCAACACGAGGGACTGAACTCCACTTTACAATAACTGTTTTTGTAATGGAGGCGGGGGGATAGCTGGGATGTGGGTGAGAGTGGAACTGTTCACAGTATGCTGGAATAATATGTAGCTAAGTTCGTGCCTGGGTTCAACCACTATTGCTGCCAAGGAAAAAGACATCTAGACACTTCCATGTGAAGAAGTTATAATAATTCAAATGCCTTCCAGATTTCTATGACCCCATAATGCTGACTGGATTTGGTAGCTGTGGATATACGATATTTCCAGCTGAGCTGCAGCATAACCCAAATCACTAAAAACATAGTTTTTTTTCGTTTAGCAACTGAGAAGCTCAATGAAGCCTTTGAATTCCATATTTGAAATGTTTTTTTCCAGCATCAACCACCGTGTTAAAGTGAATGCTGGCTTGACTTAACAGGAATGAGCCTGATGAGGGCTACATCAGTTCCCCATTTTTCTTTGGCAGGAAAGGGCTAGGCACATTAAGCACCAGACTGTTGAGATTTTAAATAGATTTTATTTCCCTTTTCGTGGAAGATATTTTGGTTATTCCAATAGAGTCCCAATGAGGAAATACCTTCACAAACACCAACCAGTCTTTTCAGGCTGTTTTTATGTTTATAATTAATAACTCCCTTCCTCATTCAGTCACTAGTTACAGACCCTAAAAAATACATGGTGGCAAAATTGATAACAGATCTCCATAAATTTGTAGTAGTGGAAAAGTGATTGCGGTAAACCAGGCAGATCATCCTTTCACAAACATTCTGTTTTGTTTTTGTAACGGACGTTTCCCCTGTTCTGTCATGTCTGACTCTAGGCGGCAGTGCTCTTCTCCATTTCTTCAATTATGTTTTGTAAACATAATTGCAAGTATTTTCATTAGGTGGAGCCAAAGCAACCTTCAAAGGTGAACGCTGCAGTCAGAACAGAAAACTTATCTCCAGCAGAATCCCATTTCATAGAAATGTGAATGAAGACTAAAAGGCAAATTGTACGTATATAAAGCAGAACATGATGGATCTAATGTCCACACACAAAATTTCAAAATATCTTCATTTGTACTGCAATAAGTATTTTATTGATTGCAATTAAATTATATTCCCAGCCTTTTCAAATATCTTTAAAATGCAGTAGATTGGCATTCTAATAAAATAGCAACATATATGTTTTGATGGTTATGTTATTATAGGACCACCAGATATAAAATAGTATAGTATACTTATTTACAATCCCCATACTTACACAATTACTGGGAATATAACACCTTTTGTATCCATCACACTTTCTGTTTCCTCTCCCATTTACCACTTTTCCTTTTTTATTCTTGAGGTTACAATTCTAGCATACAAATATAGAATAAGGTCCATTGAAATAGGCAGAATTACAATACTGATAAGTGAACCTAGACAAGCTTTCTCTACATCCTGGTATCTTTTACACCTCACAAAGATATACATCCTGGCATACCACACTCTCTAACTCTAATCCATTTACTCTTTGTACCTCCTCTATAGCAATTGTGGATGAGGGAAGAAAACAAATAGAATCTAAAAAGCATTAAAAAATAAAAGAAACATAAAGTGGGTGGGGGGGAGAAAAGGATGGGAAAATAAAGGAAGAAGACATAGTAAATGGAAATAAAATTAAACTAATATCAATAGCTTTTCATTTATCTTCAAAACCAAAAGGTGGCAGAAAAAAATTAAAGTCACAAAACAACATACTGTCTATTCTCTTTAATTTACCCTTTAATTTACCCTATTATCTTCAGGCCTCCTCTCTTTTCCAGTGGCCCCTTAAACACATCACAGGTTCTCTGGTTTTCAAGGAAGAATTGAGCAAGCAATGTGATTCACTAGGGACATCTTTAAAGAATATCCCAGCAAGACAATAACAGCTGCATTCAATCAATTTAGGTAACCAATTACAATACAACTAAAGTAAAAAAGCAGAATATATTTTTAGTTGAGTAAGTTGGCCTTCGTTGGCCTTACTTTACAATAGGTACAATAACTATTATTGGGAGAAGGAGCCTTGACTTAGACTGTTTATGTTCTTATGATAGACATAAGCCATGTCTGCTGATATTGATACTACAGGATTGCTATGCACCTAGTAATTCATATTAGACAATGAGGAAAGTCATACCCTCCTTTATCAACTACAAAGCATCTAGGTTTATGTCCTATTTTCTCTTCTATCTTATCACTCTTTGTTTCCAGGTTGGGGGGAGATCAAAATGGTGATCCAACTGGGGTAAAAGCCATTGCATATAGAGGGTGTTAGCAAATTTGCTTCCTCCTGCCTCCATGGATACATGGGTAAAAAGAAAAAAAATGGAAATGAATTCATGCTCTAGCTTCATGTCTTTGTATTCATAGCTGGAAAGGGAATTCATTTTGCTTTAAACTCCATTCCAGGTTCACAAGACACAAGCTAGCTGAGTTAAAATAAAACCTAACAATCCAGGTATTTTGATTTTAATTGGGGACTCAATTCTGAATTGAGTCTTTTGGAGATTTGTATTCCCAAAAGTGTATGAGGTCTCTTTTCCTTGAACCTGAGTAAGCAACATGGTTAAGTGAAGCATAAGCACATGAACAGAATATTGCTTCAAACTGAGTTTGGTTGCCTAAGTGAGTGAAGTATAGTATATAAATGGTTATTCACAGTGATGCAAGTCTCAAGGGAAAAAAAGATTTCAATGTTTCACATAATCCCTTAAAACTGGGTTCAGAAAAACTTTGGTTATACTTGTGAGTCTTGCAACATAGACATGTATAAACTATTTAAAACAGTAATAGAAGATTAATTTCCACTTTTTGACCTCAAGTGATAAATTCCAGAAAAGAGAATTCCCATCCTGGCTCCAGAAAGGGAAAGGAAGCAAATATTATCTTGTTTGAGTTGACCTTCATTGTATGCCAGTACATTTACCAGAACCTTATAGCTGACTAGACTCTCATTCAAATACAATTGCAAATGTTATGATGGAACACTCAAGATGGCTGAAGACAGTGCATATCATGACTTCCTTGTCCAATCACAATCATTATCTGAGACGAGTAACAAGAGGAGGAGAAGTAGGTCAGAATCATGACAGAACTGAGTCCTACCATGTTTTAGTTTTTTCCTTGGATTAATTACATCTCTGATGAAATTGCATACACCCAAGCCCACAAAAAAGCTAGTTGTACCAGATTGAGACTCAAAGAGATGAGGGAGATAGAGGATCACTAGACCAAGGAAGGGATACATGGAAGTTGGGAATTCCTCCCGAGTAGTTGTAGATTCTATTTCAGGGCAATTAGCACCATCTGGATATAAGTGAATGCTAAAAGACTTCCTGTATAAAAGCATCTATGGTAGCTATAATGAGTTAGGTCTTAGAACAGTATAAGCAATAAGATTGTCTTATATACTGTATTCTTAGCAGATGCTTATATAACTGATTTTTCTGGAAAACTGACCTTTACTATTGGTTAGATATGATAGCTTGCTTATTACTTGAGTTTTGTGTATCTTGTCTCTGAAACATTATTTGACCATGTCTTATCCTGATGATTTCTGCTATGAATGACTTGGATAATTTTATTGTTCAGAAATGTATAAAAATAAGTATGTGTTAAATTATCTTTCTGACCATCACTTGTAATGCATTCTTGCTCTAAGGAATCTGCTAAATAATATTGCTGTTGAAGGACAGCATTTTAAAAATTGCCTCTCATAAGGTCAAAAGGATTGGAGCATACTTTAAAGCAGTTCTGAATAGTCCTTTAGATTTTGAGAGATAGAAGTATATTATTTCTCTTTATACACTGTACAGTATAAGAAAGCAGTGACAGGTACATGACATGTTTATGTAACTTTACTATTCAAAAATACGCTCAGAAGAAAACTACATCAAAATACCTGACAATCTGTAGCCAAGTAGAGGAATAATGAATGAGCACTCTATCAGAAATCAACTTGGCATTGACTGAAATCCTGAATTGCTCAAGTCCAGTGTTATAATTTATAGCATGAAGTGGAAACTACTGGTTGTCTTGTGACATGTGACAGTCCTTAAGATAATAGTAGATGGCTACATAAATTGAATCTCACACTTAGTAGAAGAAGGCTTCTTGTGATATCTAAAAACATATCTTCACATTCAAAATCTTTATCTACGCATTTGGAAGAGAAAACATCAATACAGATAGTCCTTGTTTAGTGACTACTGGGACTGGCAACTTACTTGTTAAATCAAGTGGTTGCTAAATGAAACCATGACTGTGCTCATTTAGCAACTGCCTTGTTTAGCAAGTCTTGCAGTTAAAATGGTGAAGAAAAAGTAACTTTGCAGCCAATCCCTGTATTACCACCTTCACAGGTCTGTAAAGCAAAGGAAATTTATTTTTTATTTTATTTTAATAACATTTATAGGCCACCCTATCCCGAGGAACTCAGGGCAGCTTACAACAATAAAAGGAATATAAAAATAATTTATAATACATTAAAATAATTTAAAACCCTCAAAAACCCTTAAAAAACAATCTTAGGTGTTAACCTAATCCAGCCTGCAGGAAAAGCCACGTTTTGAGAGCTGGGCGGAAGGTCAACAGGTCGGGAATGATCCTGATCTCCGGAGAAAGTTTGTTCCGGAGGGCTGGGGCACCCACAGAGAAGGCCCTCCTCCGTGGGACCGCCAGTCGACATGGTTTGGCCGATGGTACCTGGGAGGAGGCTAACTCTGTGGGCCCTCACCGGGTGTTGAGAGGCAAATAAATAAATAATAGAATCAGTAGATGGTTCCTTTGCTGATTTCTCCGTGTAACAGAGAAATGTCTGAATATATCCTAGAATATATTATCGTGCAGATGTGCAGATCGTCACAGAAAATGCTCAGTTTTTAATCACTTCATAAAAAATTCTGGTTATCCATTTTCTGTCTGATTCTTTATTTACCTATAATTGTCCCCAAGAAACTAAATTAAGCACTGAGAAAGGAGGGTATAAACATGCGACAAAATGTGGGGCAAAATCTTAGTTTTTCTTTTATTTGCCTAGGCATATAAAATCTTTAGAGATATCTGGGTCTAGAGAAGCTTCCTTCTGCATTCCTTCTACTCATTGTTGCATAACCTTCACTTTAGAAAAAGAAAAAATCCAAATGCATGATTAACAATCTTTTATATCCTTCCACTTTCCTAAAACATACCAAAGACCTTAGCAGAAAATGTCAGGAAGTTGGCTAGCTTAATTGTATTGCTCCAAGTCCAAATCTGTACATAATTTATAGAAATTCCAAAGTGATGTCCAGAAGGACAAAATATGGAAACAGCTGGATCAGTGAAGGAAAAAATGACAGATTTCTATACAATAATTTGCCTGATCACCTCTAATGAGTTTCAGGAAGAAGTGTGAGCAAATTTTATTATTGCAATCTGAACCCTGTTGTGGGCTTGGTTGTTCTTTGGGGAGAACTTGTTTTCTTTTGAAATTTTTAATCATGATCTTTATTTTAATGTTGGACTAATATATTCATTCAGATGCGCTGCTTCCAGCCTTCCTGGACCAAGATGTAGATAAAAGGTAATAAATACAATAGTAGTAGTAGTAGTAGTAGTAGTAGTAGTAGTAGTAGTAGTAGTAGTTATTATTATTGCCTGTTTTGGTCCACGTTCTTTCCTTCCTTTCCTTCCTTCCTTTCCTTCTTTTCCATCTATTAGTGAGCATTCTGCCAACAACTTTTATGCATAATCAATAAAGATTTTTTAACCGCAAAAGAACCCTCCAATACTACTGTGGATATAAATGTAATTCAGGTATAGAAAAGAGAAAAGAACAAGCAGAAACTCAATAAATACTTTCTCAGTGGTTATTTCTGTTTTATTTTTGTTTTTATTTCACACTAGATAGTATGAAATATAGATTTAGTTTTAAAGATTAATATCTAGGCCAAGTTGAGAAGTTTGAGCCTCCTTTAAAAGATTAACCCTGCCTTCATCTTCTTAACTCATTTCCTCTTTCTTATATGCTGCTTCTGAGAAAAGAAAATAATGGCATTTCTAAGGCAGAAAACCTGGATGCGAATTTCAGAAATTTCAATTAGGATCTTTTTTAGGGAACACTAAAATCTGCAAGTAGAATACTCTGCCATTTCCGGGTTGCATAACCTGATAGTGAATTTTGTTACCACCCCTGGAATGCTTCAAATCAATGGAGAAAACCTAAAGAAGGTGTCATTTTTCGGTATCTGGGATCCCATCTCCATGACAATGGCGACATCAGTGGTGAGATGTGAGCAAGGGTAAATGCAGCCTGGATGCGTTGGCGAGAACTCACCGGTGTGTTATGTGACAGATGAATGCCAACTCATCTTAAATCTAAGATCTATAACATAACTATCCACTTTGCTGCACTGTATGGCACTAATGCAGGGCAACAACAACAGGGACCGAAAGCTATCTCCAAGCCATGGAAATGCAAATGCTCCATTGGATATCGGGCATCTTCCTTCTTGACCACATCACAAATGACACCATTTGACAACATTTTGATGTGGCACCAATTATAGAGAAGCTGAGAGAAGGCCAACTCTGCTGGTATGGACATCTCCAGAGGGCAGCACCTTCCACAATGGCCAAGACTGCCTACCAACGGGAAATCAATGGCCGGCGACCTCGTAGGTGTTCAAAACAGAGATGACAAGACACCATCAACAAAGATATGCAAGCTGCGGGCCTGCGCTCTGGAGACGTCGTTCACCAGCTAGCAAGCAAGTGGTGTTCAATGATCCAAAAAGTGGACTCTGCACCTGTGGGAGTACGCTAGGAAGAAGAAGATAACCGATGGTGAATTTGATCATTGCTGATAACATTAATGTGCATATTTCTTTGCTAGGCAGAACCATTTACCCATCCATCACCACCACCACCAAAAAAGAATTGGGTAGAAAAGGGGAACAGTATATAATGGGGTACACTTCCCCCTCTGCTAGTTGAAAGTAGCCCTTCAGCCAGAAGCCTTCCCACACATCCATGGCAAGTTCTGCGGATGTAGTTGCATCACTTGTGACATCACTGTTCCCTACAGATAACATCTCAAAGTTGGCTTGAATCCACCATCCCACAATAGTCATCTATATTGGGGCCCTTTAAAAAATATTAGCTCAAAATCGGAAGATGGAGATCCTCCTACTGTCTTCAGTGGAAGAAGGAGTTGGAATAGAGGGATACAGCCGTCAAGGAGAATATCTAGGATCAGGACTATTAGCCAGTATTACCCATTAATTTTGATGCCATAAGCCAACAAGATGATGAGAGATCCTCCACTGTTTAAATTCTAGTATCATTTACAATTATTCTGCTCCATATCAACCTTTATGAACTGAATTCTACTAAATGATGTTGGATAAGAGTCTGATTATGATTTAAGGAATTAAATCGATGTGGGCTTGTCACCAGCAACCTAACATGACACAGTGCTTCCGAGATTGAGCCGGTTTTCAAAAGCAGCATATGCTGTTCAATAAAGGAGAGGTATTTCCTTCCTTTTTTCCTTTAAGGTTAAAACCGGGTGCATCTAATCCTAAATCAGCATTTTTTTGATCAGGCCTTTATGTAGGATGTCAGTGGGGTTATTTCATGCAACTCTACTCTTTTGATTTGGGATTGTTGTTACAGGGTGTGCATTTCCTCAGCGCAGGCTTGTCACAGTGAATTTCGGGAAACGCACTGCACAAGCTTGCCTTCTCCTGGCAATGCTACATGAATGTCAAAGCTCTCATTTCACAAGGCAGTCAGACCCACTGTACAGCAGCACAGGGGGTGGTGTAGTGCTCTTCCAATATTCCCCGGCATGCAAACATGAATTTGCAGACAACAGCTGCTGCAAATTCCCTTGACTATGAAGAATAACTAGCATTATCACCTAGATCATTAAATTGGGTTCAGAAATTGTTGAGGGTCTTCCATCAATTCATCTAAGAGAACTTGACGCCAGCTGGACCCCTTCAGTGAGGACTTGACTTAATTGGCCAATAAGTGGCTGGAAAGGGGGCATGCCATTTGATACAATTACAAGCTGAACAAGCGATTACAGCAGGGAGAACCACAGAAGGTCCCCTCCAGGTCAGCGCTTTCAGAAAGGGCTAAGTTAATGTCCACTGTTAAGTGGCGAAGTGAAAAATGTTGGCTTCCTTGGTGCTCAGATGCAAGGAGAAGCCGGGTCATCCTTCAGTCGACAGAGAGCACGGCAGAAGTGCTCATTTATCATTGTGTTGGCCTTATTTCTGCCTGGGTAATAGTCATGCTCTACCAACTGCTGGCAGTTTCAGAGTTTCCTGTGAACCTTTCATTTTATTGGCATAACTAAAAGATTACCTTACCAGAGCAATCCATCTGCTATAGGAAAACAGAACACTTTCCTTCAAGTATGTCCCCCAGAGACTTTTCTCTAGAAAGGTTAACACACTAGAATCTACACTACCTGAGTTTTATTCTCTACTGTAGAGTCTTTTTCTAATCCCATTCTAGATGAGGAAATTGTGGTCTAATAGTGTAGGCACAAAGAGTTAAAGAAAGCATTGCTGCTCTCTTCCAGGGTTTGAAGGCTTTCCCTGTTGGATGAACAGTAGCTGTGTATACATATTTTCCCAGGAAGGAAGGACCAGCATATGAATAAAACCCAGCAGATGCTTTTAATTTCTTCAGAATGTGAGATACAAGCGAACATCAGGATGCTTCGGTAAACTTCAGAACCAGAGGGAGAAAGAGGACGATGTGAAATATACCTTCTCTCTTTGTGGCACTAGAATGGAGACCACATTTGTTTAGGGCTCATTAAAATCTGTTAAAAACAGTGGGCAGGAAACAATGATTGCAGTACATAAATTCTATGTGCACCAGTGAAATACGAGTGCATCAAAATTTCAACATACTGCATCCATATTTTTGTAATACGGTTGCTTAAAGTATATTATGATTATAATACCCTATAAGACCAGCTAGCAAGCAAATAATAGTTTGAGCAGCCCTCAAGATTAATCCCATACTAATTAAAAAATATCGACCATTAGGAAAGTCCATTTCTTTTTGAAGCCCCCTCAATTCTAAAAACTCAATTGGGCTCCATTTCTCCAGTTTTGGATTTAATTTCCCCCCCATTTCCTCCTTACACTGGATTCCTGCTTCATTTTATGGAGAGCTCCTTTCAACTATCCAACCCACATCTGTTTCTTTACTTACTGTCTTCTCATTTCCTCTGTGTTGGTAGTCAGCAAGCTAGATGAGATGCCTCCTCCAAGTTGATAGAAAGGGTTCACTATTAGTGGATGGGTGGGATTTATGGCTTAAAATAAAATAACGATGTACTCCCTGCTCTTGAACAGAATTCCTTATTTAAAATGTCCATCAAGGCAAGGAATAGAGGAATGGCTATTTGGAAATATGTCCATTCTTCTCCAGAGTATCCTAGGAAGACCATGACTTCCTCTATTATCAGTGTCCTACTATCACTAATTGGATGGTTCTGTTAGGTCTACAAAGCCTACTCATGTTCTATAGTAACTTATAATGAGAGACTTACTGGTTCTAAAACTGGATGAAATACATCATCATCATGATAAAAAAAACTGCCAAAATTTTACATCTCCATGTACTCGTTGGCCAACATTATGTCTCATAATAGCAAATGGCATAAATGGAAAATACCTCCTGCATGAATATTTCCTTTTATACATCATGAGTGAACAATCTGGGCAAAAAAAAAAGTTTTTTTTTCCTGATCCGACTTCTCCATACCATGTGTTAAATTAATTCAGCTGTCCGTGGCTCTTTGCCTCTTTTTTCTAAGTTTAAAAGCTGCAATGTGTTCAGAATTCAAAATTCCCGTTCTTCTTTTCTGTATCTATTCCAGCTCCACTCATCCTTTTTCTGAGGTTCAGCAACCAGGACTGTAGATAGTTTTCTGAGCGCAGCCACGCCATAGCTTTTTATTGCAATATTGACATTTTTATTTTAGACTCCTTGTTTAATGATTCCCAACATAGAATTTGACAGCTTCACGGCAGCTTACATTGGATCAATATTTTCAGTGAGCTGTTTTCTACAGCAACTTTCCTGACCAGGCCAGCCAGTTTTTAGACACTCTTAGATAAAGTCTTTGCATCACATTTTATGTGCTTGTGTCGGGTAGCATTTGCCATTTTGAAACTCATTTACTCAAGTTCAGAGAGAGATTTCTGCCTCGACATTTGGTAATTATAGGAAAATACCTCTGTTGTTTTCTTGATAGCTTTCTCCTTGACTTGTAGGCCACGTGGCTATATGGAAATGGCTTACCACGATCTTATGGACTTTAAAAAAATAATAATAATTTTGAGTCAGGTCTATAAACAAAAGGAAAAAAGCTACTCTTTCAGACTTTAGCCTTTGCTGCTTTTAAAGATTTTAGCAATGAATTTATCTACCTTGCAATACAGGTAGCCCTTAATTTATGACCACAGTTGAGCCCAACATTTCTGTTGCTAAGTGTTGTTAAATGGGTTTCGTGTCAGGATATTCTTGAGATCTGGGATCTTGAAAATAACTACCAACCATGGGATAGGTAAAATAAGAAAGTATTTATTTAGAATATAGGAGTAAACCATGGATGGACTTCGCCTGCGGTGAGACTACATCCTTAATCATGCCAAGAAGTCTAGAGCAAGTGAGCACGTGCGGCTTGTGTGTGCTCTTATATACCAGAGGCACAACATCGCCCCCTGCTGGTGCCCAGGTGCAGCACTTGGCAGGTGGTGCCATCTAGACGCGCATCTGGGGGCAGAGCCAAAGGAAATTTATTTGTGACATTTTGCCTTATTTTATTAACTTTCTTGCCATAGATAAGAGAGAGTAAATCACTGCAGTTAAGTTAGTAACGTGATTGTTAAGTGAATACTGATTCCCCATTGACTTTGCTTGCCAGAAGTTTGCAAAAAGTAATCATATAACTGTGGGACACTGCAACTATCAGTCTTGAGCCAGTCAGGATCAAACTCCTGGCAGTTGGTAAAATGAGACTGCAATACTGCATTCTAACCACCGCGCCACCAATGCCACTCTATAAAAAAATACATTAAATAAGTAAATAATGCAACTAAGAATTTCATAACAGCCAATTATGATGGTCATTCAAACAGAATAACAAGGCTAAAGTTACAATCGAGATTCCTTCCTCTTCTTTCCTATATTAACATTTTATGGATAATTTTTTTTTTGTTTCTGCAAATGTCATTCCCTTATTTATTATTCTATATATTTTTTCTTATTTTTATTAGGATTGCTATATGTCAATCAGCACCATTTCCAAAATATACCTGATAAAAATACCAATGCTCTACAGTATTTGTAGGGAGATTGTTAGGATTAGGTTTAGCTGGGAAATGAATCAAATAGCAATGGCACTTAGACTTATATACCACTTCACAGTGCTTTACAGACCTTTCTAAGTGGTTTACAAAATCAGCATATTGCTCCTCAACAATCTGGGCCCTCAACTTTATTTTATTTTATTGTATTTATTTAATTTGATTTATACCCCGCCTCTCTTCCCCGGTCAAGGGGAACTCAAGGCGGCTGAATGTTCAGTTATATTGTATCAACCTATGTTTTGTCCACTTTGAAGAGTAAAAGAAAAATAGAAGGTTGCCTTCTATTTATTTTGCAAAAAAATAAATGTTGGATTGAATTGGGTTGTCAACTGTTGCAAGGGCAGCTATTCTTTAACAAGAGTATTGAAACAATGCTTACAGTACAATATTGTCTCCTGTATATAACAGAGCTGGGAAAACAACATGAAAGTGACTATGGAGATTCTCAGTCATCCAGGTCAGGTTGTCCCAAAAGTGCTTTTTTTTTC